>JANTOQ010291248.1:0-12940 GCA_027564595.1 Bythotiara depressa | reverse complement strand
AGTAGGTCATTAAAGTTGACGCTAAGATGTTTTGAACTATCCGGGGGTCTATACATAACTCCAATCAAAAAAGGTTTCGCCTTTGTAAAGCAAACTTCCAGCCACATACATTCAATTTCGTCGATTTCTAAGTTAGATCTTCTAATATAGGGGATATTCTCTTTGATGTATGCCCCAACACCACCGCCTTGACCAGACTGTCTACAATTTTGTTCATATCATGACATAGTATCATATTTTGATGAGAATTCAAATTTTAGTATCCATTTTACCCGGGAAAGAAACCAATTTTCGTCGCTGCCGGTGAAAGAAAAAGTAACAACATATATTCGTTCGTGTTAACACAAATGACAATTGGAATCCATTAATAATGTTGTCTGCGCAAAAATAGGATTCATTAGGCGATGGATTCCTACATTATTGGCTATTGCATTTCATATATATAAACCCCCAATTAACGTACTTTTCCAAGCCCTTTAAAGTTATAATTTTGCTGGGAGTATACTAATATTTTTCAGGTAGTTGTTTGGAAAAAAGTCCAATATTTTACTGTAATAGGGGATTTTATTTATGGGCTAAAGACATTTTCTGTAAATTCTGCAGGTATAAAACGTAAATTTCATAGGGCGTAACACCAAGGCGGTTTTATAGAGAAGGAGTCACAACTGTATTGTAGGCTATTGAAATAAGCCGTGTTACATTGACAGGTACCCTCATAGAAAATAATTATGTTTTTTTTTAATGTTGCGGTTTAATAAATAATTGTGAATAATGTCTCTGTTAAGGTGGGCTTCCACTTACGCCGCAGGTACGTAATGTTTCCTTAAAACAAACATATGCTGTGGAAGGAGGGTACCTCCAGCAAGATAAAATGTTATGTGACCTGTTGTCATAATATTTCAGAGCTTCATATTTTTACCAAACGATTGGTATAATTTTATAACTTAGTGTGATTTGGATTAAATTTATCTGTAAATTACTTGCCGCACCACTTGGATAGAGACGTTGATTCATTTTAAACGATATCAAGTTGAATTTTGCTTTTAAAGACGCCTATATGTATATACCGCATGTGGTCGGCGTTGAAAATAAAAACAAAAACAAATTAAATTAAGTAGTATGTATACGTTTAATGCTGCTTCAAGATGGCAATAAATACAATTCGTGCAATTTTATTTGCAAAACTAAGTTGTTGAGCAAACATTGATACATTCTCTTTTTTTCTCCTCTTTAAGCACGCCTAACCTCGTGTCTTTTGATATCGGAAGTCAAGATTTCAGATATAAAACAGAGAAAGATGCCCAGGGACGAGGTTGAAGCGCGCGGTGTTCTAAATAAATCGCATTTTATTTACCTGATATGTCTCTATATAGTGAGACTCAGCGACGATATTGGAATAGGCATTTTTTTCGTACTTATTCTTTAGCCACGGCTTTATATTTATTTTCCTTTTTATGTTCCCCAACATATCTTCGTTTAGCCAGGAAATCCCTGCCTTTTCTTACGGCAACAATTTGCGTTATTATTACAATGTGCTGGTGAAATTTTCAAAATTAAAAACGATACCAGCAAAGAAAGACTAAAAAAGGAAAAGAGCTTAGTTTACTAGGCTAATCTTCGTCCACTACATACACCAAAATTTTACATGCTGCTGCAGCCTGTTCACTTTTCACCACGCTTAATTACGGAATAAAAATACGCAGCATGGATTTTATTTTTATACGCAACTCGTGGAAAGATTCCCAAAATGTTATGCATGAGAAAAAATATGTACCGGCGCTACAAAAAACATTTGTGTTGAAGCTCCCCTTTATACATCGGAGTAATAAAAGTTTATTAAATGGGAGCTGACATTAATAATGAACAGTTTATATGTTATTATAAACACTTTTAAAATGATAAATAAACCTACATTATAGCTTGTAAATCTTTCTTCGCTTCATACGAAGCTGTCTTTGTCTTTGAAGTAAGGGAAATAAACTCCTAAGAAAGGCAAATTCAAATAGGTAAATTCATAGGTAACAGTGATATGATGCATGAAATAACATCATTTAGACACATGAATTTTATAAGATGACCTTATTATTCATTATTGGATTACTCTACACTTACTTTTATGATTCGATTTTAAACTCCATAATGACGGAAATTCCCAATGACGCCTTTTCAAACTTGATCCATTTTCTTAATATTTGTGTCGGTACCTGAAATTTCTACAAATAACAGATGAAAGACATGCTATTCAGTCCATATTATCTATACAAGCTAAATATTTATAAGACAATTTCTAAACGAAATAGTCATATGTTTCTATAATTTACAGATCGCCCAAACGAGAGAAGATGTTTCCGTAATCGATTTCTTGGTTATCTACATCATCATCATTCTCTTCTTCGATAACCAAATTTTTCTCCTGTAGAAATAAAGAATATATAAAAAGATAGGTTTATTCTTATTGTGATTTGCATGACCTGTAAAAGTACTAAAATTGCCATTTTTTTTATTTCCATACAGTTAATCATGGTAAGGAAATTTAGTACAGTAGATTTAATACACTCACCCCAACATTGCTGCATGTTTCAACCCATGCTTTCAGCAAGTACACTGATTTCTTCCACATTGATTTGTTTCTACCAATTTGCATTTACATCTTATAAATTTCCGTAATGACTCTGGTGCCACTTCCTGATCTGTTGCGATTGGTTTGAGTGCAGAATCATCTATTCTCCAGCCCCATTCGCATGCATCCATTTGGAAATTATCTTCTTCGATTAACATCCATGATATTACTTGATGATGAACCCGTAAACTGTAAAAATAAGCTGCTCTTTCACTTGGAGGCAGCCGTTTAGGTTGCAGTTCACCTGTAGAAGCCATGCCCAATAACTTGCTGTACCTTTGATAAAGCAAATGTTATATCTGGCATTATTACCTTTATTAGACATTACAAAGAAAACATTTTTCTTTTAACATTTAACATTAACAGCCATGCAGTGGTGAGATATTATATTATCTACAATGCTTTAGTCCCCAAAATTAGACAGGATTACTGAAGTTAAATGAGAAATGAAAGTATACCTAAGTTTTGTTAATCTACCGACTTTGCCAGTCTCCTCCCTCTCAGCACAGGGATTACTCATTTTGTTTGATAACTATTGCAGCTCTCTACATTTTATCAAGTTCTTAATCAATGAAACCTCCCCATTTGAATGTATAGCAGAGCACGTGTCACAGCATGTCCATACATGCAGAAGTAGAAGGTGTGGCTTAAGAACTGGATTCAAAGCTGCACATGCATCATGGATGTTCCATGTCCTATTAGAATTATCTGATTGGAAGTACATATCTGCCATGGATTCATCGCAATAATATAAAAGTAGTACAACTACATCCGTTTCATCAGCCACTAGTGATGATTTACCTTGTTTGGCAACCAAGCATGCATTAGACACAATCATAGCATCATCTTCCAATAGGTATTGTGATAATAAATCTACAAACTGTTATTTATTGAAATCATTTGATACAAACGCCTCTTGGTTATTATGTGCAGAAATTAGATTCCTTCTTTTGGATATCACATGACGTTTTCCACATGCCTTTCTCCTAGTATATTCGTGATCTTTTATGGAAGGCCCGTTACCATCAAATACTGCATAGCAATTCTGGTATTTATTTCGAACATATTTAACATACTGATACTGAACTGTAACGTATTTGTATGTAGCATATTTTGTTCACCTAACCTTGTGCAAAAGAGCACCTTCAATAACAAAACTAACACCCCCTATAAGCTGGCCTTCACAAAGTGATGTTTGATCATCTAGGACAGCTTTCTGAAATGATGGTTTATCAGGTTTACGCATCATACCATCTTTACAGATGTAGTGTTGTGAGTTCAAAGTGACAGTACTCAGCAACATTTTCTTTTCTTTGAGCTATTGCAATTAAGCTTGAAAATAAAGCAGTTGGTTTTATTGTCACACTTTTTGTATTACATACTTTTTCTTTGTTATAAAGTGAGTCGATTGCATTGATCTGGTCCATTATTTTTATCTTTGCTGAATGCACAATGTCGCCATCCAAATGCTCTTGGATGTTATGCGCAATTTCTTCTGTACGATCACAATTTATAACATCTGTATCTAATGCCGTTATACCTGTGGAAAGAGATTTCAATTTAGTTTCTGCTGGATCAAATGTCTCATGTATATTTAGCCACTGCATAATTCTTGAAAGATCCAGAAATTCTCTGCTGCGTCTGCCTTTCCCCATATCAACATGCTGCTCACTGGGTGATACCTTAAGCTGAGTGAGATTTTTCATAGCTTCATGGACACTTTCACATATGTGCATGCTGAGGACCCATTGATTACGTACACTCTCAGTCGTGACTCGTCTTCTTGTCATACCACCTCTGCTCTTTATAGACCTCGTGAGGACCTGTTCAGACCAAAGTCCAGCACAATATCTTTGACTTCTCCTGATAATGTTGAATTCCATTCTGGCAGAATGATTCATATAACCAGGGATATTGATCAGGTAACTCTAACATGTTTTGTAAGTATAGCCGTGCAACTTTGGCATAGTGTATGTGGCCAATAGCAGCAAATAGGTATATCATGTTCCTTAGGGATACTAAATACTAATTGTAATTTCCTGTTCTCTTAGCTCTAATAAATAACTTCAAAATTTGAAAATAGTATATATACTGAAGCCAAATATAAGCTGTTCTTGAAACCTTGCAGAGATTATCCTTCCTTAACACAACACTATCTTGCATTGCTTTGAGTGATTGTGAGTTTAATATCTGTTACATTGACACTGGATCTTGCAAGAGCGCATTTAAAGAGCATTTCACGTTCTTTTATATTCTCCATGCTGACGTATTCTTCTTTGAAATCCTCTATCTGTTCTGCATTCAGTTTGTTGCTCTGGTAGTTGTCACTTTTCTTTCCGGGAATTGAAGAATTTACCAATTTGTTGGTGAGGGCAGCTTTAACTAAGAAATGTCAACTCTGAGATCTTGAAATAGCTTTGCAGGTAGCAAATGCGGTACCGTGTTTTCTGCATAAACTTGCCCAAGAAGCTCGTCTAGGCCAGAGCCACGCATCATTTTCCCTATGCTTCCAACAAACCTTATCATATATATATATATATATATATCCCCTTATTCGTCAAAAATTATAGAGGTTTTCAATTCGAAGTTCATAATAGGCAGGAAGAATATCTACGAGTGTAGTTGAGAAATAAATATTTTAAATATACCAGTTTATTAATCCAGTAAATTTAACTCAACGTGTTTATCATTAAATCAACAAGGTGATTTAATAACTCAACAGAATCTTGAGGTGACGACATTCTCTGCGTTAATATCACCAGTTGATATTGAACAGATTATTATACACCATATAGGATAACAGCTTGGTACCACGCTATGAAACCTCAAACACGCGGTGCTGGATTTCCATTTCTAACAGTTACAAAACAAGAAAATAATCCTTTGAACTTTTATATTTTAATTTATTATTAGCTAGAAAGTCAGGCGTCTTTAAAACCGTGGATCAGAAAAATTGTCATGAAAAGCGTATTACGTCACATATTACGTAATCGTACGTCTTGTCTAGAGGATCATAAACATTTGCAAACCATTTGTTCAATAAATGTTTCTGCAAGATAAGAAATCAGAAGCCTTGTGCGGTTAAACATCAGTGACTGTAGATATGTTATTAAAATAGGCTATGCAACTAGTAAGATATATCTGTTAATATATCTAACAACACCCTGAACAGCAACAGTCTAGCCTGTGTGCAGATCATCAAATGCGCAGAGGTTTAAATATCCTGCCATTCTGTCGGTTAACGTTCCAAGGAGTATGTATACTCAGGTAATTAAATTATATCTATATTTTAAACATTTTTACTCAAGCCATAGCTAAACACACGTGATTTAGGTTTCACGAAACAACGGAAACAAGTTCATCATTCGGGGTGCTCATAAAGCATTGTGAAGTGTACTCGCGAAATCTTGGTTTTACTCTAACCACGGCTAAAAAAAATCTAAAGCAGCTAGACTCATAAACTGTGTTCCCATTTAATGAAATATCATTTCTAAATAGCCTGGCCTTTCCTCTTGACTATCATCGTTTTTTTATTATTAAATATATATTTGCACAGGAATATTCAATTCAACGTTATAATAACATTGTTATCATATCAGGTCCTGCATGAGGATAAATATATAAATTAAAGCTTATTGGATAAATAAACGTAGTTAAAAAATATATAACTATATATAGTTAAAATAGAGACCTAGTAAAATCACCTTATGCCAGATATAATATCTGAAAACTATTTACCCGGACGTTGCTACGACCATCTAAAGGAATCAAAGATATAAGACGATATAAAAACCTGTAACAAATTAATGGAATAAGGAACGAATGATAAAATAAGAATTGCTATATAAAGAACATCATACACCAAATCTTCCTTGTTCTTGTCCATGCGACTTGTAAACCTTTATATCTGATCGGAAAAAATGAGGAAAGTATAATGAGAAACGAAAACATGTGTTGTTGATATTTACTTCTTTAACAAAATCTATTACGCACATGACGACCCGTTCCTAAATTCATAAATATCTCACTTATTTGAAAGATGGCATTAAATTCAATTAGGAAAATAAACATTTTTGACATAATTATAATGACAAATTTGCTATTAACAAATTTTAAAGCTATAAATATAAAACGAAACAAACCTCGTAAAAACATTTAAGTAGGAGCTTCTAATTATGCAGAAATGGTGTCACCTACAATACAGGATTGTTTGCAACCGGATTATTATTTTCTTCCGGATACTATAAAACCTACAAATATTCCAGTTTTGCAGAATAAACTGTATCTAGGCTTCAGGCGATAAGTTTACAAAACATAAGTACGTTTTGCAAACCGAATATCAATGAATAAAGTGGAAACCTGTCTACTAGAACAGAAATAATAACAAATTTGAGAGTGACTAACTAATGCGCTAATAACAGATGGAAGACATGAGTATAAGACTTAGAATTAATTCGATTTTTTTAAATATAAACATTTCGAACCTTAATATAATAATAAAAACATGTGAACGGTGTGGAGTTAAATAATATAACTCGGAAAATGCCAAGGGTAAAGGTGTTTCTTGCGATAGTGTCCTGCGTTATTCATGTAAATGTAAGGCCAGTAGAGCGTTACTTTCCAAACATCTGAATAAATTAGTAATAGCGTACCCTGCAAGTTGCCCCCTCTAGCTAGCTTGTAATTTGTT
The DNA here is from genome assembly GCA_027564595.1 of Bythotiara depressa. NCBI lineage: Eukaryota > Metazoa > Cnidaria > Hydrozoa > Anthoathecata > Bythotiaridae > Bythotiara > Bythotiara depressa. The sequence continues at coordinate 5,630 of JANTOQ010291248.1, read as the reverse complement.
CGTTCTTGCTAACTGATGTTTCTCCATTAAATCAGCATACATGATTAACTAAAAGAAACACCGATATAGAAAAAAAATATGTTTTTGCATATGCTAGTAATACAAAGGTCTTCAATATAAAACTGCTATAATACTGATAGTAAATAAGTAGCGTCGCACGCTTGAAAATTGCTGCACCCACTCTCTGTTTAGGATGAAAATTTTAGAAAGCTTATGGAATTTGCATTCCTGGTGCTGTGATATACTTGTTAAAAGTCGCATAACCTAACTAATCTCCTCCTTGCGTCCCTGTCTTGTCTGAATTCCACAATGGTTGTGACACGTTTTTGGAAAAACTAATTAACATTTTATATAGTTAAATGACTTATTGGAGCAGAATAATGCTTTCTCTAAGGAACGTTGTAACTTTAGAAACTTTCTGAAATTAAACACTGCATTTGCGCTATTTATACATATACCTATTATTTGATTGTTTCGGTTCAAAAGTAGGCTTTGTGGAATAGTCAGAGTTGGAAAACGTATTTATTGTGGTTAGGAAAAATCATTTTACACTTTGGAAATTTGTTATTAAAACCGTGTTTTAGAAGGAATAAGGTGGTCAATAACAGTTATATAAGGTAACAATAATATATGATCTCACTCAACGAGTGTGAAAATACACCTGTATTAACCTTGTTTCCAAGGAGGTTCTCACACATGCCGCATGCTCATTGTTGCTGGATGTTTGCCACATTCATATATTTCTTTACAAAAAGTTTAATTAGTAGGAATTTTTTCATGTCGTTTAAACTTACCAGAAACATATTGCTGCACTAGACACGTGACGTTAAGACATTTTTGGGTGTTTTCAAAATTTTTGCATCTGCGCATTATACTTTTTTTTTCTGAAAAGTTAAAAGTTCTAAAAAGCGTCTCGTGGTGGTGCAAATGTTTAAAAATACACTGCAAAGTTTACGAACAATGTTATTCCCACTGTGTACTACATAACGATGAAGCTAGCTAGCTACAATATATACTGTATCTCTCCTTACGTATTGGTGAGGAAAGTTTAATAAACTTTACTACACGCGATATGTAAATAAAATAAACTTTTACATTTCTTTTTGCGGAATAACTGTAACAATCAAAACATTTAAGTCGGGGCAAAGAAACATAAATGTTTATGTGGAAAACAAACGGCTGGGAGGTACACTTCTATCGTAAATTTTCAAGGTTTCGTAGTAGTATTTATGTTTCAAAACAGCGGTTAAAGTTTGAGAATTTTATTCTACAGCGTACTATATGATAAGGTAGTTGCATAGCTATATTCCAAAACTACTAGGACAAAATGTCATTATATATGTAGCAGAACAAACTTGATAAAAATAAGTAGCTAAGTTCCCACTTAACGACATCCATTTCGTAGTAAGCTAGCCCCACTTTATACAAAATTCACCAGGGGACATGGGAGACCTTCTACTCTCCACATAACGTTTAAATAAGTACAATATTGCTAGCTAGCCACCAAGATATATATCAAGTTTAGCTAGGTAGTTGGTAGTTAGCTAGCTCAACTTTGTACAAAATTACACAAAACAGAACTAGTAATTGGTATGTGCACAGTCATCTGTTCGTTTGCTCACTGAAGAACATCGACATTTCCTTTCCCCTTGCTTCTAAATCACGAAGCGTTATGATTCTGCATGAATAATCCTAATAAAATAGTCTCAACGGAAGTGCTTGCCATATGCTGCATCATGATAGGTCAATCTGGATGATTTGGCATGATTTTTCGGTTAATACTGAAGGATTTGGTACCCACCCGTACCTGGTAAATTGATAAATAAATAAATTTGATTCCTCTATAAATATATTAGGAAGCTCTAGGACGACTCTTTTTAATTTACGAGAGAGATATGCAATGTTATAATAGGAAAATTAATATCAATAAGTTATTAGTAAGTTATGGATCGGTAGTGTAGTGGTTAACGCTCTCGCCCTTGACGGAGAGATCCCGGTTTCGATTCCCGGCTTGAGCAAAAATATTGACATCTTCTACAGAGGTTGACAGATGAGACGTTGGGCAACGTTTCCACTTGGAGGGACCTACTGTCCTCGCGGGGCCACCCCCACTATATATGTTATATGTTGTGTGCGCCTCTAGTCTGACAATATACATTAACTGTCCTCGTCAGCTATTGGTGCAGTGTTGTGTATGTGAGTGTGTGTAAGGTATTAATATCTAACTTGAATAGAAAAAAAAAAGTTATCTGTTTATGAACCAAAATTTTGTCATATTTGTTGAAGGAGAAGAAACAACTTCAATCCCTTCAAGAATAACAACCGCGTCACCAGCAAAAAGCTAGTCGTAAGTTTTAACCCTTAATTCCTGAATACACTTCCTGCTTATTTTAAATTTCCTAATTGTAATTTTATGAATGATTTATCAACTTTTACCAAATTTTATTTTCCTTTTAGTTCCAATTATTGTCACCCCTGGATAAAAAGCAAATAAATGAATAAAGATTTGAATAATTTCAGTGGACACCAGGAATTATAGCGTTAACAGAAAGTACGCCGTAAGTTTTGACCGAAACGTTTTACCTGCACTAACACTTTCACAATTCCTAACTAAAATAAATTTGGTCACCAACCTCTCAAGTACTAATAATGAGAAACAAGAAAGATAATTTTCTTTAGAGGAAAAATGCTAAAAAGCCTTGGAAGACATAAAGATTAAGCTTTATTGTTCTTCGTTTATTTATTTTCTTGTTAATTCTTGACCGAGATTTCTTGCTTAAGTGAACAATTTTATATTTTGGCTCCAGTGTAGATTTCCTTTGAAGTGCAATTTCGTCTTTGTCTCTTAGGGAAAGTAAGGATACAAAGATATAAGTGAAACGATTGAAATATCTGTGAATGACGTTAAAATCAAAATCGTTCCACTTCATGCCAAATGCCATATTTCTTGTTGTGTTTTAATTTTTTTCCTACTAGTAATAAAAACGATATATTTCTTGTTGCGTGTTTGCGTTTAAAACGTTTAACCCCTTAATGCACAGTGTTCCCGGAATATAATCAGATCATTGGTCATTTCCATGCTATTTCGCTTTTTTCAGGGGTTAATTATTGGAAATATAATGTAAAATAAATTTGGTAAAAGTTCATTAGACCTCCTGGTTCTTCATAAAATTATAAAAGTTTCCAATGGGAAGTTTAATATAACCAGGAGGTATGCTTATGTATGAAAGGGTTAAATTAACGCAACAGGTTTGAGAATATAATTAAACATTACGACAACGCTAGTCCCAGACCTCACGCATCACTCTCGTAAATCTCGCGGTTCCTTGCTAAAGATCACGTTTGATTGTACGTTGAAAATCACTAAGAATTAGCCACATTCATATTCCGCAGATCTGGGAGCTAAACGTACAGAGGTCGGAGGGAAAAGTTCAAAATGGTAGACCAATCTCATAATAACACATGAAATAATCATTGAAGCTTTGAAAACTCCGTTTATAAACAAAGATGAGAGTAGTGAATTAATACAAAAGTAATAACTTGGATTACTAATCAGAATTCAAAACTTTAAATGATGCCCAAATACTTAGAAGAAAAGCAGCAAGAAACTTTAACTTTCAGTGTAGTTTCGGTCAGCAAAGGTTTCCCCCATTTAGTGCTAACTAGAAACCTGATGACAGCATGTTTCATAACGTTTCCAGAGCGACTTTTAATACATAATGCGTGGATAAGAAAGAAGTGAGTTCCGGACAACAGAAGGCTTTTCGAATCCTTCAAAGCAGAAAACTCGATTCTGTAAAAGCACATGTTGTTATGTTTCCAAACAATATATCCGAAAAGGCTTACTGTTCCTGTCCAGAAGGCTCATGTGGATTATGTTGTAATATATACTACGTGCTGAACTTTTTCTTTTCATTTCTCTTACATAAAAGAAAAAGAATTAGAACTAACTTGCATTCACCAGTTACACAAATGTCACAAAATATCATCAAAGGAATCATTACCAATGGTTTCCTTGAATAAAATTAAGGTTGTATATTTGCTTTGTATACTAATAATTTAACATTTGTTTTCTCCATTAAATAATGTAATATACAGTTAAAAAAGTACTAAAATTTACATTAAAAAAGACCAACGGGAAACATCCTTTCTGATTTCTCAATGAAGATTGTTACTACTTTTTAATAAACAATTAATATAGTCTCTGTCCACTCTTTGTTTCTTCTGTGCAGAATATTTAATGCATGGTCCGAATACACTGATTTGCTGATTTCAGGATGACGTAATTAATATTTGTATGCGGAAAGTCACAGTCTTTCATCAATTTTATTAAAGTTTTAACAAATAAAAAACTCCTAGTGCATATAGTAATATGTTGATGAAGTTTTACATCGTCTTATTGAACATTCATATCTCCTACCAATGATTCACATCTTACGGATTTTCGTTTAACGTTTTTCGATAAGATGTTCTCATAACCAACAGTTAATTATATTACGTATAATATTTACTTGTTGGCTACTTTCTTGACGAATAACAAGTCTGATTTGAATTTTATCCTTCCAAATCAACGTATAACGGGCTGTTTGTAACAACATAACATGATTTTCTTAGGTTGGGGAGCACCAGACCATGACTCCAGTTATAAAGGGTCTGATCGATATACACCAGAAAACCAGCATCTACTTGATTCAACATCTCATGTTTAAGGCAAAAGCTGAAACTGCGTTTTCATTTTGTCCCCGCAACTTCATATTTTTTTGTGTTGTAAGATGTTATTCATACATTATGGGAATGTTAAAGACGTTTTGGGGCAATTTTGATTGGGTAGATGACCAAAGTTTCAAAGTGAATCTCAATGTATGTTCCCATATGATGGATATAACGTGCACAATTTGATACGTCCCATTTTGTTTTTGGGGTGTAGTGGTAGTTTATTAACAGTTTCAAGCAAATCATTAATTATTTATTTTAGTGTTGTGTGTTCTTTAACGTCCCGTCCAAATTATTTAAATGATTTTCCCAGTATTATGGCATATCGTGGTAACGAATTGGCATATAGTGGTAAAACGAAGAACTTCCACAATTAAATTGTAACGTATACGTTTTTTTTTATAAGCAACCAAGGCCAGGCGTTAGTAGTAATGTTGCTTACAAAATTGATGATTTTTAGTACTCATTTTGCATAGAAACACAAATATTTAATAACGGACACGACAGGCCAGGTAATCTATACATACTGTGAGTTTGTAGAACCTTATGGAACATGAAGGGACAATTATTGGCAATAATTATGAAATGTGGAGATGAAGTATGTTACGTTTAAAACATATACATCGCAGAGTGCCATTATACCAATGTAAATTTTAGTATTTGGTGTTCCTAGGCCCTTTAAACTCTTAATAGTACTGTTACAACTTTGGAAGAAATGTACTAGTAATACAATAATAACTGTTTGGTATGTTCTTTACCGGGAAATATCTCCCAAGGTCTAAGTGACGCCCGAGCTTGCGAGGGCGTTACGATGACCGAGGGCGATTTTCCCGGTAAAGTACATACCAAACAGTTATTATTGTATTTATTAACTGGCTATAGCTCATGGAAACCAGGCAAAAAATAAAAGATTCATT
>JANTOQ010291137.1:0-12942 GCA_027564595.1 Bythotiara depressa | reverse complement strand
TGTTCACAAGAAGGTTTTGACTGTGATTGGTAAGTGGAAAAACTTCTCAGTACTCTCAATGCTCTATTTGCTCTGCTTCAAAATCAGAGCAAACAGAATCAATATGTACCAAAAAAACGGGAAACCAGAGTACTCAGAGCAAACGGAGCACTCAGAGCATAAAATATCGACCAAAAAAACGGACCCTAATATTCTAGATTTAAAAAGCTATAATGAGTGATATTGTATGGCCACAACCATTTCCTAAGAGTGATGTTTTATGGCCTGCTACAATTATATAAAATATTTTTGACTCATTATTTTCCTGTAAGTAACCCTGATTTCAGACAGAGAGAAACTATTTTTGGAGCATGTATGGAATAGTTAAAACTGTGTGTATTCAAACAAACAAGATCAAACAAATTCCTCAGAATCATGCATTAGTCTAGTTTTTAGAGCCTTTAATATAAGACGGGCATCATATATCATTGTTTAATCTACGTTTTAGAGGCTTAGAAATGGAACTAGTGGTCATAGATCTTTGATTAATCTATGTTCTGGAGGCTTAAAAATGAAACTAGTGATCACAGATCGTCATTTAATCTACCTTTTTAGAGACTTAGAAATGGAACTAGTGGTCGCAGATCATCGTTTTATCTAGGTTTTAGTGGCTTAAACATGGAAAGAGCGGCCATAGGTCATTGTTTAATCTAGGTTTCAGAGTCTTAAATATCAGATGGGCATGTGGATCATCACTTAATCTACGCTTTAGAGGTTTAGAAATTGAACTAGCAGTCATACATTGTTGTTTAATCTAGGTTTTTGAGGCTTAAACATAACCTTATTCTTATGACATTTTTCTTATTCATGTAAATAAGCATTAGTTTTATCAAAAAGGCCCTGGGAACGAGGTTGATTTCCAAGGCTAGAAATGAAGTGCAAAATGAATGCTCAATAACACACATCTTCTCATATCTCTTCCTACTGCTGTTTTCTAAGAAATTTGAAATAAAAGTGTAATCTCCCCAATGAATGATGTGAAACAAATTTTTAGAGAAAAAAATTACCAGGGGCATTATTTTTGCTTGAGAAATTGTCAACATTTATTAAGAAATAATTAATTCTTCCGCTGTCTTTTTTCTTTTAAATTTAAAAACGAGATAAACTAAAGAGAAAGAAAAGAAAAGAGCTTAGTTTACCAGGCTTAGGGGGCTGATACAGACAAAATAAAATTACAAACAAAATATTGTCATGAACTATGGTTGCAAAATAAGAGATGGGTTAAAGATCAAATCAAAATGAGACAGGGAGCAAAAGTTTCTGGCTTTTAAATAACAATTTAATATTTTACAATAATTAAACAAATACACATGCGATCGTGATCTGTTTTTATTTAGCTGGTTCATAATAAAATGAATAATTATTTTACTTTTAAAATGATATTGTAAAGTAGACATTTCTTAACTTCTTGTTGAGCATGCAAACAATTAAAATAATTAATAAAATTACTGGAATGATTTCTAATAAGACATGTTAATGTTTTGGTATTATTGTCTATATGAAACAGGAAAATCTTTACAAATACATTTCGTACAAAACGTGCAATCGGTAACTTTCCTTTGTTACGTTTAGGTAAGTTGCACTTAAATTATGTACCAGTTAGAACGACTTAAAACAAAAGAAGCATATTGATCGGTATCAAAATTACCTAAAGAAACCATGAGGCCACATTATACTGGTACCGTAGAATACCAGGCAGAACAGGCAGTTTGTTTTTTCTCTTTTCTAAGAAATTTAAAATAACTGAAAGATATCTGTACAACACCAGATGGAATTTTTATCTGATGAATGAACTTCTTTTGAGTAATGAACTATTACATCTTGTATGATATTTCTATGCATAAACAAGCCAATAAATTAATAAAAGAGGAACAATTCTTGATGACCAAATAAAAACTTTTAATTATAAATGAAACTTCCAGTTGAAGTACAGAAGCTCTGCATCAAGTCTGCAAATCAAGGTAGAATTTCCACTGAACCAGACAAAAATATGGCATGACAATTTGTAAATAAATTTGTTATTATACAAGGCAAAATGTTAACAAAGACACAAATATTTTGAGTAGTAATTCTTTCGGACATCTTCCATAACTTTTAGTAAATTTTCATATTTATGATTTTCAGTTAATCAGTGAATTAATTAAGTTAGCAAATAATTATGAAAGCAATCCATTTACTCATATATAAGGTAATTTACCATAAATCATTTAATTTACTAGTAAATGCTTTTATATATGGGAAATGAATTTCATTTACAAGTAAATAAAAAGATTTACAGTAAAGGAATTTCATTTACAAGAAAAGAAAATGATTACGGTTAATTAATTTCATTAGCTAGTAGTAAATAAAAAAGAGCTATCATAAAAAACTTTATTTACTAGTAAATAAAAAAGATTTAAGGTAAACAATGTTATTTACGTTTTCAAAGTAAATATTTTATTCCCAATAGTGGTAGAGATGGCTCATTGACACTAAATATTCATAGAAGCAGTTGAAAAATGTCTCTTATGATAGACTTGTGAAATTAAAGCTAAAAAATCGTAGTTTTCAGCCAGAAATTGTAGTAGGTGTTTGAAGTTACACAGAAGCAGTGCTGAAAACTCTTACAATAGATTAGGAATAACAGAAAATCATAGTAGTGGCAGTAGAAAGTCATTCATAGTAGCTGCTAAAAGTCACATCATAGTAGTGACCGTAAAAAATCACTCAAAGTAACTCAAAGGTAAAAGAAAGAAGAGTATATATATTAACTGGAGACACAAAGTAGAAAACTGCATTTAGCAACTGTTAAAATTTATCTAAAATTATATTTATAGTTGGGAAACAGTTGTGTATAAACAATCTACCTTGCATTTACCATTGACTTCTTGTTTAATAGAAATTCTGTTTATCTTTTTGTATTAAAGGTTATGCTTCAGAAGAAGACAGGTACTCCAAAACACTTGCCAAGTAATAGTTTAAAAAATACACATCATTTCAAACACACTAAAGGCCAGAATACATTTGAAATTTTCATTTCAAAAAATGGAAAAATGTTACAAGTTTTCACAAAATAGTTTAGAATTTTTTATATTATTAGTTTGAAGAATATCTTTTGAACATTTGTTTGTTTTATTATTTATTTTATGACATTTAGTAAATGCTATTACAGCGAAGTTCATTAGAACTTAACACATAGGACAGTCTGGAATGAAATTATATACTTCTGTTTATTAGCTTTGTCCAGTAAACACAATAAAACATGAATCCATAAACCACATTTTAATGTAACAAATCTTTGTTCGATTAACGTCAAATTGTAGTAAAACCATAATATTCTAATGTAAGAAATCTTCCTTTAGTTATATGTAAAAAATAGCCATAAAACCATGTTTTAAAGTAAAAGTTATTTGTTCATAGCACCTAAAATCATAATTGGTGTTCAACTATGTTTTAACGAAACAAAGTCTTTTCTCTTTTAAATTTCTTAGAAAACACCTGCAAATGATAGGGGAAGACACCAACAGCATGTTCCACCTTGTTCTCATACATGACTACCTCACATTTTCCTTTCCGTGCTTTTGCTTATAGGAATGAGCATATTTGTAGGAAGCTAGTAGAATGAAGATAGTTATATTAATGAACTATTTCAACTATATTATTCGAACGAAACAATGTATGAGATGTATGACAGGCACAAAAATTTGATCTGCTTTGTTGAATGATGTAAAGATTGCACAATTTTTTTATATTTATTCCAAGTAAACAATCGTTCATGCATTTAATACTTGGGAATAATTTATTACATTTGACTACACAGCTATGTTTTCCAGCTGGGGGATGTTGCAAGTCTGGCCTAGACCTTTTGCAGCAAACACAAAATGCTGCGTCAACGTAATAGATATGCTCCACCATGTTGTTAACTTGGCGCTTGAATGAATTTCAATCCTACTTTAAAGTTTAGATTAATGAAGAGGTTGTGGGAAACATGTGGTAAGCATGTTTCTATTTTTAACTTGGTGATATTTTTATTGTGTTAAAACTCACTTTTCAAAGAAGCATAATTAATTAGCACACCATAGGTCTGTGTTAAAACTATTCATTTTATAATCACTTATGCGTAAAATAAATTATTTATCTTAAATGCAGCATAAAAAAAAGGTGTGAATTGTGAATTGTGAAAACGGGAAATTTTCGATTTTCTTCTATATTTGATTTATTCATTTAAGCTTAATTTTTTTCCCCATAAATTCATACCTCGATTGCATAATCAACTCCTCGTTTTTAAAAATTGAGGAATAAGTATTTGCTTAATTATTTAAAATAGCTTCATTTTACTTAAATCCTGGGGAAATAGTAAAAAACAAGTACCATACAACAGAAATGCTTGGATAAATTGAAATATATTCATCCAACCTCAGAAGTTCAAGCTTTGTCATGAAAATTTAGATTAAATTTAAATCATTTAGATGATTTAGATGTGGTAGATCGCACGCGCAAGAAAACCTAGGCGTGTGATGGAGTGCGAAAAATATTTTCTACATTTACTATTTACAAATGTTAAGTGGTTTTTCTAAATACACAGTCCTGACTTTAAACAGGCCTCTTTAAACAACAATAATTTTCTTTCCTCCAATGGTAGCAAAACTATAAAATCTATAAAAACTATTTATATAATCCAAAATGTTTTACCATGCATCTTATTCTATAGTGACAAAAAAAACTTTTTCTTTTTCTAAGAAGTTTGTTATGGCTTTTGTTTCTTGTTCAATTTTTTTCCCCTTGACTGATTTTCCTTCCTTCAAATTAAAAGATGTACAAAACTGGTTTCCACACACTTAGTTGAAGTATATTTTCCTAGAAGACTTGTGTTTGAAGTTTCCATAATGCATGTTAAAAAATGTTTAAATTAGTACGATTATAAAAACATGTTGTTCTCTGAAGAATAAATATTAATTTTAATAGGAGTTAGGATACATCCTGATTATTCTAAAAAGATCATTTGTAAAATGTTACAAAAAAATATATATATTTCATGCATTTTAAGAATAAAATATTAATTTTTGTTGATATAAATATGCTTATAGTTACAAGCTAATAGAAACCAGACCTAAAAGTTATGAAACCGACCTGTTGCACACACTGTATGTTTGATTTACCTGTCCTGAATGGCAGATGTCCAGACAGTAAACATTATTCACAAATTCAGGAGGTAAAATTTGAAAACAATATTTTAATTTCAATATATTTGTTCCTAGTGTATACTGTATACTAACCTCCTGGTTAATTTAACAGTTGTATGAGTGGGAATTTTCAAAGTATTGATTTTTAAATGTTTGTAAGTTAAAAACCTATCATGAGTGATTTTTTACAACCACTACTACAACTTTCCGCCATTAAATATTATCGTGAGTGGTTTTTCATGGTCACTACTATGATTTTCTATCGTTAAAAACCTATCATGGATGAGTTTTTACGGCCACTATTACATTAAATAGAATCGTGGGTGAGTATTTACGGCCGGTACCACAATTTTCTAGCATTAAAAATCTATCGTGGGTGAGTATTTATGGCCGCTTATACGATTCCCTACAGTTAAAAACCTATCGTGAGTGAGTTTTATGGTCGCAAATTATTGCTTGTCTCAAGTTGTTTTTAATTGGGAAGGTGAGGTAGTTAAGTAGAACATGGAAACCAGGCAGAACATGCCGTTAGTGAGTTGTTCTTTCATTCATTTCTAAGAAAATCTAAAAGTAGCTGACAGGTATTCCTTTTATTAATAATTAAATACGGTATAGTAGTGATTAATGAAAGGAAAAAGGAGTCTATTAATCTATGAAATTAAAATACATGTTTCATAACAAAGAAACAATTAATGTCTATTATTTTTACTCATCATTTTTTTCAATTTGCATGTGCGATCAATCGCACGGCTTGGACATTTTGCGGGTGTGAGGGCGATCGCACACCTCTCATGACAAAGCCTGGAAGTTACATAATAAAGAAACCAATAAGGCCAATGCGCACGCATTGCCAATTATTTCCAAATTAATTACGCATTTAAAGTATAATTTTGTTCCCTATATAGCACGCAATATGAAACATGCAGCAAACCTTAATATAATATAGCAACACGTTAGACTTTTGTTATTCAGTAATTAATATAATTAAATGTTTACCAATAGTACGTTTATAAACATCAGATATTAAATCGGGTAATTTAATTTCGTAACTACTGTATCATGGGGGTAAACTTATAAGGTAGTTTTAAGTTTCGTATTCATTTATATGAATGAACAATGTCACATGAGTACATATAAAATATATGCCTTTTAGAATAAACATACCCTATTTGTAGAAGTATACGAGATAGTTCAGGAGTAGCACGTGCATATTTTTTCCTTTCTTTTTAATGATTAAACAACATTCCTTGAGTCAAGAAATTTGAAACAAATTTATGTTTCAGGAAATAGGGAAGCTTAACAATAATGGGTCTATTATTGTCATCATGAGTTAATATTCTTCTACATATCTATGGTACTGTATTTTTAAGTAAAAGAAAACCATAATAAAACTTTTAAAATAACTATATAATTTTATTTTTAAAAACACTCAGGAAAAGAGTCTCAGGAAGAGTCCAAAAACATGATAAAGAAAGTGGTGTTAATTAAATTTTCAACTCATTTTACTTCATATCTAAAAATGCGCTAAAAAGTACCAAGAACTTAATTTCAAACTCATTTTCCTTCGTATATATCATGCTAGAAGTTCTGTGAACTTAATTTTCAACTCAATTTCCTTTGTATCTAGAGCGCTAAAATCACCATGAATTTAGTTTTCAATAAATTTATCTTCATATTAGTGTTAAAACGTTTATTACAACTGATTAATTAAGCTTGGTTTCGACTTGGATTTAATTCGAGTTAATTTTTTTAAGGTTAAATTTTTCTAGCTTGACGTTAATCATATTCAGCATTTACCTGCTTCCTATCGTTTCCACTTAAAACATTTATTAACACATGTTAGCACTCTTTTCTACAGAGATACAGATAAGTATGGATGGATTAGATGAAGAACATCTTTTACTCATACTTCTCCTTCGAAAATGAAGGTATTACACTGGTGGTAAAGTTCCTTGCGAAACCAATATTTTGGGTTCGCAACATTTACCAAAAAAGAGAATGATTAGGAGAATACCACCACCTAGGGTAACATCATACATCTGCAGAGAGTAGCCCCCTTCTTGCAGTAATCAATTTTTTATCCGCCATTTTTAATTTCCCTAAAAATATAAAGTTAGACTAGACTAGTCATTTCTCTAGCCTTTATTCTCCACACATCCCTGGAAGTTCTTTTTTTTGATGGAGCACAGTAGATCATAAAAAATGTTAAAGAACGACTATTCTAGTCTAACATATGGAAAAAAAGAGCTTCAGATTTTGCACCATTTGCTGTAGCTGAATAAGAGTTGTATTGGCTTTTGTTGATCTTGCATACTTAATTTTAACTCTGCATTAATTTCAAATTTGAAATCAAAGAATTTTGTTTCCAACTTTGAGATTTAAAATGTGTTAACTCACATTAATTCTTTGGCATTAAATACCTGCAAACATTAGGGTTAAACAAATAACATGTTTTAAATCACCTGCTTAATGCAACTTAACATTAATTAAATTCAAGTCGAAACCAAGCATTAAAGTAATAACTGAACAAAAAATTTTTACCTCCTTATATTAAAAACGGTGCTCCACTCTCCATTGCATTGGATTTATTAACACAAAGAAAAGAAGTTTAGGCCACATTCCTTTGGAGTAAAGAATAGTAACCACCCGTGAAAATAATCGTTACATTTTAAGTGGTTTATAAACACATTTTCTAAGAAGCTTTTTTAATGTAGGCAGGCAAACGATTCATCGTTTGCACCGTTTTAGACTTGCGTAAACTACGCATAAACAAAACGATCAGTGGCACCAAATTTGTGTGCCTGTATGACATAAAATTACTCTCCAATGTGTGAAGATATGTATAAGAACCAGATCCTACTTACATCTGTTCTCATTTTTGCATGTGTAGGGAGTCATAACAGTATTGTGAAGAAACGTGAAAAAGGCTTAAGATATAAGTATGTGGTAATATTGGTTTACATAAAAAAAGTTGCTCACTTTTTTATGTTCGTAATGCATGTTTTGAAGCGTTTTTGAAGCATTTCTACAGCAATAGAATTTAGGTCAACCATTCTCACAAAATTGTACCATTTCACAAATAATGTCCCATGGAAACTAAGCTTAAGCAAGCTGCCCATGGGATTTATGTTTACTTCATAATTTTACTTGTTAATATTCTCATTTTAACTTTTATTATTTACTCAACATGTGAGTGCGATCTATTTGTTTTGTGGCTATGACAACAATACAGCATCAATTTCCCATCTCCATACAAGGGATTTTATTCACAGATTCAAATAAAAAGAACAAACATTCCTGAAGTGTTAAAGTTATAAGAACTTTACAATAAAGACCAGTTGGGGGGCTATTATTTTTTCCTTCAAATCACAAAAAACATTATTTTGTAACATCTAGGGAAATGGACATTGGACTACTCCCTAAGAAGAGAAGTTTTGAAAAAAACTAAGAAAATCTTCATTAGCCTGGAAAGTAATACAAGAATAACCCCTAAATAACAAATGTATGGCAAAATGCTGCATAAACACAACAACACTACGCTGTCTTTTAATGCAACATTAGAAAAGATAACATTTTACCTGATTTGTTGTTGGTTGTGTACTGGAAACTGGTGCCCATAACCTCTACAAAGTAAAATGTAGTAAAATAGAATAAAATAAAAACACATTTTCAGAAAATCTAAGAAGCTATATAAGGAAAATCATTTTATGTAAGTTTGTAATGTAAGTTTGTAATGTAATAAAGTGTTTATGCACAACATATACTCAACTTTTCAACAAAGTGTATTAAATTCTTAGTGACACTCACCAAAATATAATACATTGTTTTATAAATAGAACAACTATGTTGTTTTTGGGAAACCCACAGGCAGGCACAAGTTTTATAGTCCCTTTTTGTAGCACTAAATGGTTTATTTTGATAGGAAGACTTTTATCATAAAATAGCGTGATAGAACTGGTCTGTTTTAATAATACTGGTCTGTTTGAAAACACGTTTGAAAACACTTTTCATGGTATTGGAAAGCGAAGAGTTTCAAAATGTTTTTACAAATCTAGGATAATCAAACCACGGCCAAAATATATCCCATATGTCCATTTTTATTATACTTGAGATGCAGTAACTTGACAACCACAGTATAAAACCTTTTTATTTTTTTATTTCCCTTGTACTATCATAATTTACTCTCTGACAAATCAATAGTTTTCTGAAAGTCTAGAACAATTTAAGGTGGCTAATAAAATGATGTAAATCACATTTTCAAATTCCTTATCAGATTCAGAAGGACAAAAATAGCTGTGCTTTAGTCTGTTTTATGACACTTTTAGTATAATAATAATGTACTTTACCTTACCACATAAAGTGGATTTATTTTAAACAAACATTATTGGGTTTTTTAAAGTCAATAATTCATCTTGATACTGAATAGATGCATTGTTTTATAGAGATTATTGTAGCATGTAAACCATTTCCAAGCAATGTGTTTAAGCCTTGTAGTAAAATTTATGACAAAAAATTACTGTTTCACTTTTTATAGAGAAGAGCCTTTAGAGGATTTAGCCATAATGGTGAACAACGAAATGTGCAACCATCAGGATTTAAACATTTTTCCATCAGCAAAATTATTACTGAGGCTACAGTCATATTAATCAAATTATGTTGGCAATTGCTGAGGACGTTCTCAGTATTCTAAAACTGCAGAAGAAAATATGTAAAGTAATTAGTGGAAAACCCTGATACACTGAGATATATTATTACACTGACTGATATATATTATTTTTAATTTAAATTCATTTTCTAATGCTTTTTACTCCTGTCATTCCTTTTAAAAACGGTTAAAACGTTACTAAAAGTAATTTGTTATGCTCTATGATAAACTGACCTTAAGCATTTCTTTTGCATATTTTTCACACAAAAGAAAAGTTTAATTTTCTTGTCTTCTTTTATAAATTTATTGTCTCGCTTAAACATAAAAATATAATATATAGTAGTTCATTCTTCAAAAAAACAATAGTTCATTAATCTGATAAAAACTCCAGCTGCCATTGTATAAACATACCTGTCAGTTATTTTAAATTTCTCAGAAAAGAGAAACAACCTCCTGAAAATGAGGAAAGATCAACTCATTGTTCTGCCTGGTTTTCACAGGGTCAAAATAAGCATTTTATGTTAGTAGGACATTTTACAAGCAGCTGGAGTGTAAGAAACCTTCCTTTGTGGCACGTAAAATTGCATAAAAGCATGTTTTAACGTTAGAATTATTCGTTTCTGTTATGTAATGTCGTGGTAAGAAATCTTTATTCATAGCATGTAAAATTGTTATAAAACCATGTTTTAACGTATAAGAAATCTTCCTTTACGTCATGAAAATTCAATTTTTATTAATTTTTATGGTAAGATCTCTTCATTTGTAGAATGTAAAAATGATTTTCTTACTTTAGAAAGCTATTATGTGTGATCAGCAATACATGTTAGCTTTAAAAAAGAATATTGTTGAAGACTACCTATGTCAGGACTGTGGAAATTCAGCCAAATTACCGTAAACTTTGTTTTAAAGAAAGAAAGAAATATACACAAGCTGGATTATTCTGTTATGCAAATAAAAGTTGATTTTAAGATGTAATTTTTTCAAAGAAAACATTGCATAAGGAACATGTGAAAGAGCCACTACAATAGTATTGTGTGTAATAGAAACCAGGTATTACATTTTTTATTGTCACATAAATCGAATTTTTGTGAAAGAAGAAAAAAAGAATTACAGTTATAGTATTATATTATGAATTCACATAAACAAACTCAATGAATACTTTTTTTAAATACAAAAAGATGGGTATTTTGGCATACGATATAGCATTGACAAGCAAAGATAAAAATGAAATATCTTGAGAAGCGATATTCTGTAGCGCTAGTAAAGAAAAATTACTAGAAAATAATGTTCTGATGGATCACGATTTTAAAATGTTTGGAGAAATTAGGAATGCAAAGTCCAGTTTGCAATAGCTTAATTCAAACCCTGACAACACAAATATTAAAAAGAGGCAAATCCCATCGGCAATTGCCGAATGCCAAGGCAATTCCCGATGGATGTGTGTGTGGTTCTTTTTAAAATGTATTATTCACCCAATGGGAATGTTTTGTACGTTTACCAGATATAGTATTCTTTTGTAAAGAACAATTATCCACAACTGCTTTTTTGCTGTAAAACTACAAAATCCCAGAAACTCTGTTAAAAACAGGTCTGATATAAAATAATGAAAAAACTTTATAATATATTAAAGCAGGCTTTCAAATCCAACAAGACTCTGACGGGTGGGAGGACTCTCACAAGAGTACTTCATGGAAGTCTAGTTACACGTGATGTAATAACTCTTTGTTTTCTTTTATTAAATACTAGGAAATGTTGCATGTATACACAACATATACACAGCAAGCCAAGCTACTTCTTTTAAGCTCATAATCTCTCATAGTCTCTATTTGTCTGTGCATTGGTGTTGTCACTATCATTTTTGACACTGACAAACTCAAAATTCCTGTCACTATCTTAGAAGTAACTTGACTTTTTTAATCTTTTTTTTTTTGGAATTGACAAATTAATGAATTTATTGTGTTTTGCTTATATTTTTTCTTCTGTTTATAGTTGTGGAGCTTGAAGACAAATTGGTTGATAAAATACTCTGTGTTTTAGTCTTCTGGTCCAAATATTTTGCTCCATGTTTTATACTCCTGTTCTTCATATTACATATCATTAGTGGAAGACTCTACGGGAAAAAAGGAAGCCATTTTGTTTTCGTTATTTTGATGTTTGATGGTAGGAGTTTTGTTTGCATGTTTACACTGTTCAGAACATCTTTATAATTACAAACACTGCTATTGATTCCTCTAAACCCACTACAGAACACATTAGATCACACAGAATAACAGATTTCAGTGTCTGTCAAATCATGTTTTACTGAAAGGATTCAGTTATTTTAACTTCTTTGCAGTGTGAAATCTGCCCTTTGTGGACAGAAGTAGACAACGACACACCTTGCTGTCTTCACAGAATAAGGAGTGGCTTTGAAGGACCTCCAATGATACAAACAAATCTTTCTTGTTGGGCTGAATGACCGGATCGTCATAGAAATCAACATCTTCATCTTCATCACTGAAAGGTTTTGTCAATCCATCAATAATATCTTCATCTGTCAGTAGTCCCTCGGTCTCAATCACTTCTTCATCAAAATCTAGAAATCCATGAGCATCAATGCTGTCTAAGAAAACTGTGAAATTTTTACACGAAGCTGTTCGGTCTCTTTTTCCAAATCTTTAAAATGATTATTATCATCATCCATGGCGTGAACCTGGTTAACCTTGCTAATTCAAGCTTTTTTAAACAGTTTACAACTGTTGCTTAGCCATTTTCTGAGAGAACCAGAGAGTCCGTGATAGTGATGTTCTTAAAATTTCTTCATTTTCACATATATCACACTCCATTATGATAAAAACAACTTGGGAAAAATTTTTTTCATGAAGTTCATTGGTTTGTGTGTAATGACATGTCAAACGTTTCAGTCCATTACATCAAATTTGCAACATTTAACATATTTTAATTTTTGGACGTGAATTTAATGAAAAGGCAAAGCTGCCCATTGGTTATTATTGGTTATTCTTAAAATATGGGTGGAAATGTGCCAAAAAATTTCAGAATATCCAAAAGGTACTTTTGCCTTTTCTAAATATCATAGCTCAAAACCACTAAAAATTG
>JANTOQ010291026.1:0-12943 GCA_027564595.1 Bythotiara depressa | reverse complement strand
TTATATCATTATTATAAAAAAGACATAGTTCAAAACACCAAACAAAGGAAAATAGAAATCGGAGACAGCCAGACATCACATCGAGTTTAATACATGGCATGACACAGCTAGCATGCAACAAAGCAAGTGACGAAGAAATGTTTAACGAGTTGAATCAAGATGAATTGGCGGTAAAGTCTTGCACCACTTATAAATTATAAGGAAAGAAATTATATAACTGTTTCTGAAAATTTCGATAAGGAAGGAAATTTATTATTTCTAAGAATTAGATAGAAAAATAATGCTACACAAACGAAACTTCGTTTACGTGAAATAAGATTTGCGTAACCGATGCGTAAAGGAAACGATCGTTTGCGCCAAATTTCCAGGCCTGCCCACACTTACAAAATTTGTAGCCATACCTGAAGTTAAACGTACAGTACCCGTACCCACATAAAAGTTTATACTTACTCGTGATCTGTATATACTGTATAAATGTTTTGATATTAACTGCTAAATTGAATTACTGTAGAAATGTAAAACTGAAAAGACTTGCAGACAATTGTTATTTACATTTGGTATTACTTTAGAAAAATGAGCAGTAAAAGCCTGTCTTATCCTCCGTTGATGCAAACATCTAACATCTTCAGTCCACCAGAAATAGAAAAGATATTGGATACGACTTTAACTAAGGTACGTATATCATTTTATTCCTTGTGTATTTATATGATTTAGTTTTTCTTTCAACTTTGTCTTTTATTTTATAATCATTCAGGTCAATAGATTCAGAAATTAAGAGAAATTATTATTAGTTGGTTGCCGAAAATTCATTTTATGTGTTCCGTTTTTAGAAGGCACGATGGCCGTTATATGTAAAACAACAACAACAGTTCACATCACCAAAGCTTCAATTTGCAGAAATGGAAGAAATAAATTTTGCATCTCAATTTAATGATATTGAAAAATCGTAACCATTAGAGTTGGTAACGGCTAATGATAATCAACGAAATAAAGAAATAGCGAAATAACGAAATAATAATATCTTCTAATATTTGCATAAGTCTTTAAAATCTAACTAAAAGTGGTATAAAACATATAAAACATTTTTAAAAATTTGTCCCTTGTTTTTAACGTTCATCTGCGTAGCCTGCAACTACCACAACGCATCTGCCATCATAAGTTGCCTATATACAACGGTTTTTGCCATCAGTTGAGCCTGAACTGATGTGTATGATTGAAGTGTGGCCCTGAATGAGTTTCGATACACGATTCATCTTTCTCCTCTGCAGTGGGTAAATGTACTTTTCTTTCTTTCTTTTCTGAAAACATGTACGAGGAGCCAACGCTCATCATCTTTATAGAAACGCGTTGTAAATACCTCATTAATAATATATTTATTTTTCATTCATCTGAGTGTATCTTCCAAAAATGCAGAACTCTTGTTTATGAATTCACTGGATTTTTAACAAATGTTTCAAACCGCGATACTTTGAGAAGCAGGCTTCAATACGGAATGAAAATAATTAAAAAATTTGTTTTCATATCGAAAAGAATAATGTCATGGAAAGAGGCTGTTGACCAGGGTTGTAGATTTTATATTTTCTTCTTTTTTGTTTGTCTCTTTTGCTTTGGACAGTTCTTTGTTTTTTCCCGTTTTTTAATTATAATTTTTTTCAACTCAATTCAGAGATTAACGAACAAGATAATAAATTATTAATGTTTATTTAGAGTATATCGAATTATCGGTTGCGCTATTTGTTTCAGCAAATGTACACAAATCAAGAAATAGCTTTTTATACTGACAAGGGAGTGAAGAAATCCGTCACTTTTTTCCCGTTTAACGCCTGTACTTGTGAACATTGTCCACTTTCTCTCTGGTCTGTTATTTTGACCTCGGTTTATTTAACTTGGCGGTGGGGAGAGAGAGGAAAAACATTTGATACAGATCATCCATGCGAGGAAACAGCAGAAACTAAATGACACGAAGTGATGTGGATTAAAAATATGCACAACCCGCTGTGCACCTGTACTACTCTGTATATAGGTACAGAAATGGCAGTGCGACAATGATGTTTATTTGGTGAAATAAAATGATGAGATAAATATTTTAATAAAATTGTAATAAAGTTATATGTAAACAAATGTAAGTAAAGTATTTTAAAAGTAGGGATGTCTTTTAAGGCCATTTCACTATTTCAATGTATGAAAGTACTATACTGCATAAATCACAGCTTCTTTTGATTTTGGCAAAGTATCATAAGATATTATTTCAGTAAGATTTGTCAGAATTTGCCAAGTCCTATGTAATATGAATTTTGTGTGCTGCCTCTTTCATATTATATTTTTGTGTACTGTTTTCTAAGATAGTTTTGAATTGTCAACAATACACATATTGTTGCATACAGAGAAAAAATGTTTTGACGGGTTAATTCATAACATTGGATACTCCATTTTAGGCATCATATGGAGTAGCCCATGGAGTACTAAAAGTATTTTACAGACCAGTCCAGTACATTTCCTCATCACAATGACTAACAATGCACTGACACATGTTACATTTTGGTGGAATATGGAATATGGAATATTATTTCGTCAGAAAACCTGTTGGACTCGTTTCCTGCCACATGTAATCTGCTAGCTAGGCACTTATCACAGTTTTCTTACAGGAAAGGGGGGGGGGGGGCTTCAGTCAACCATGAGATATATTGAGATAATACTTTCACATTCAACACCTTTTTAGGAAGTTGGTTTTAAACTGAAAACGGGAGGATCTGATATGTCAGGATCTAAAACCACAAAAGTCGCAATTTGTAATAGGAAATATATAAGTTAGTACCATAGCTTGGACTGATAGAAACTCATTGACCAAAAGCATCGTTTATGGAATTCTACAGCATTGTATGTAGTTATATCTGATAGGCAGGATTAGTATTACCTTGAATCTACTTTGTTTTGAGGTTTTTTGTCTTTGGTGGTACATTATAAGTGAGTTACACATACAGTATTTTATCCAGCAAAACCGTTATATATATATGCTTTCTCTATCTATTCTTGAATTGCTTTTTTTACTTTCACTTTTGCTTGTCTGTCTTCCACTTCCAGACTTCTCTTCTGTCTTTCTATAGCAGTACACTGACAGTGTATATAACTGACAGTGCAATAAATTGTAACTAAAGCTTTTACTATCACATGACAAAAATGTAGATTATTCCATTACTTAATCAAAGCATCACCTGATCAGTGCTGTATCCAGAGTTTTTTGGGCACACCAGTTTAGTAATCTGCTTATAGTTAGTGTCTTACCATGTTTGGTGCTGAGGAGGAAATTTTGGAATTTGACAAATCTAGATTGCCGGAAAATGTATTTCCTGACCATAACAAGTGCTATTTTCTTGAAAAACAAACTCAGAAATTTTAATAAATATGTGTTCGATTCCCTTACACCAGTAAAAAGTCAACAAGAAACAAGAAACAAAATCTTTGTTCATTAGTTTGTATCCTATATATCTTGAGGCTTCACATGTCTGCCATTTATAAAAGGAATAAAGCCAAATTATTAGACAGGAGTACAAGATGAAATTTACATGAAACATCTGTTTTTATTTGTGATGAGCTTTAGCTATATAAAGTACATGAGAATCCCCCATAGTGTAAATCCATGTTTCTTTGTTAACTTATCTTTTTTTAAATAAATCTAATAAAGTAAGAGGATAAAAATGGTAGATATTTTTTTCTTTGTTTACTTAATCTTCTTTTATAAATCCAATGAAATGAGAGGTTAAAAATGGTAGACATTGTGATACATGAAACTAGGCTGAAGCACACTACGTGCGAGGCACACATATTTCTTTACACATTGCTGGAGAGGTTTATCTGAATGTTTACTTTGTTTTGTTTCTTGCTTGTGTTATTCTATGTGCAGTTGTGTTGTTTGTTTCATTTCTATTATTTTACTCTAAGAAATCATTTTTGGGGTGCCAGAATTTATTTTGGGCTGGCCCTGGTGATATTTACAATATGTGCTTACATCTTTCCTAAAAAATTTATTAGTTCCAGACTCCATTGTAAAAAAGTGGTAGGAAGGAGGTCTAGTCTGCAAAATTCAAATTCAAAATGGCGTGAATAAATCAGAAGTGATGGTCATTGCCTTTAATAGAGATTATTGTTGTACATTTTGCAATTGTGATGCTTTTGGTATGACTTATAAAGCAGTTTGTTTATTTTTTTGTAACAATCGAGCGGCTACTGGTAATAATAATTTCCATTTCTATTCACTTTATTTTTAACCTTCTGAGTACCCATTAGCCACCCCCATATTGTGCCCCAATGGGATACCGCATGTTATGAATTAACCCTGTTTTGACTGTGTATTTATTGTTATGGAATTAATAACACTGCAAAAACTATTTTTAATTGCAGGGATCAAATTAAGCGTATCGCGAAATGTGATCCATTATTCGCGATACAAAAAAAATTATTCTAATGTTTATACTTTTCATCTATATTTTAATTGAATTAAATTCATTTGAAAACCGCTGTACAAACTACAAACTAACGTTTAAAAAGCACTTGATCAGACATGCGTTTTAACAATGTTAACAAAATACTTGTTTCCCTTCTTCTTTTATTGCTAATTTTATTGTATACTGTTCTCCCCCATATATCATTCGTAATAAAATTATTTCACTGAAGAAATTCAATGAATAATTAGAAAGATGGAGAGTACCATAGAATAAATTGAATAGAGTTTAATTTAAAGTTCAAACACATTTGTAGCATTTCATTTTTCATTCAGTTTAATTTTCATTCATTTGAAATAACATTTAAAGACATGGTGCAACATCTCTTCTTAAAATAATTTTTGTATCTTCATGGCTTGTAGTAGTAATACTAAACCTGATAATTAAGATCACAAAGCTTTGCTTAAAACTGTCAAAAAATGGGAGAAAGAACTCAATATTTCGATGGAATACAATATTGAAGGAAGCTATGTATGTTGTGCGTATGAGATGTACAACATGCACATGATGGGAACCTCATATTAAGAATTGTACGAACTTTTTACTCTCTTGGATTCGTCCTGGTTCAATTTCTATTAAAAAAGATACCGCGAAAGCTCACTGTCACAGCTTACAACACAAAGTATCAGTGAGATTACAAACAAGAAGCACTTTGTGTGCAGAGTCGTACCAACAGAAAATAATAACTTCAACACTCATTGATCGCGGATTGAAACGAATGACAGAAAAAGATCGAGAATCAAGTTGATTTCAGCATACTGTTTGGCCAAATTAGAATGCCCATTTTCCGATTATCCACTTTAGCTTGCAATGCAAACAAAAAATGATGTCCAAAACATTGGAAAAAGTTATACAACTGATAGAGCGGCTGCAATTTTTACTGGCTATATCTCACAAAATATTAACAATGATTTAAAAAAGGATCTTGCGAAAGCTAATTTCTACTCTATTCTTAGCAACGGGAACACGGACAGTAGTGTTACAGAGCAGGAATTGATATACGTTCTCTATTTAAAAGAGCATATACCCACTGTAAAATATTTGTCAATTGAGTCAGTTGAAAATGCCAATGCTAAGAGAATACACAATTCAATAAAAAATACGTTTCCAAAGATTAGACTTACTAATCTACACAAAACACATTGTAGGACTAAATGTTGATGGGGCTGCAGTTAATATGGGACAACATGCGGGTGTTGGTGCATTAATTATGAAGGATTCTCCATGGATTCAGTTAGTGCACTGTTTTAATCATCGTCTTGAACTTAGTGTACGAGATTGTTTTACAAATTCTGCTTTTTTGAAAATTGATACAATGTTAACTAAGCTATATTATTTATATCAAAAATTGCCGAAACGTCTACGCAAGCTTCGTTAAATTGCAGAGGTACTAGAAGAGACCGTTCCGAAACCAGTGAAGGCTTGTGGAACTAGATGAATAAATCACAAATATAATGCAATGCAAATAGTATTGGAAAACTATTGTGTATTTTCAACTCGCATCGAGTCCCTGTCTCATACAGATTCGAGTTCGGAAAAGTGTGCAGAACTACGCGGATTTGCAAAGCAATGGAAAGATGCATCCATTCCAATTTATATCACAATATAAATCTCGATATATTATCACTACTTAGAAGATTGAGCTTAGGGTTTCAGCAAGAATATCATGATCCAGTGAAGGCCATTCGTCGCATCCAAGATTTTAACTTGACAATGGCGAAGCTACAAATAGTTATTGAAAACACGCTAGACTGATGATCACTAGATGATTGTTTTAGCGATATTAAAGCCTCACCGGTATTTGAAAATTTTATTAGTTTGCATGATGTTTCTACTTGGCCTGTAAAGGAAAATGTGGCAAGTTTTGCTAACCTGTTTATCCAAAAAGTGTGTGATTTTTTCTAAGAAATTTTAGAGAAAATTGGTGCAGTTATCACGGAAGTTTTGCAAAAGTGGGACACATTAAAATTTTTGTTTTGCCAATTATTGCAAGCCATGGAAAAACATCTTGTTTAGAAATATGGAAAATTGTTTTTAATAATGAAAACATCAAGAAAGAGTTCTAACATTATAATGATTTTTGAAATTCTTCTTGTAACACCTTTCACAAACGGCAAAGTGGAGAGAATGTTTTCACGTATGGCACAAGTCAAGAAAGATTTGCAAAACTGTCTCTCAAGAGATCGTCTGGATGCCCTGTTACGTATGTCTGAAGAAGGTCCATCTATTCAAGATTATATTCCAGATAAAGCAATAGATTTTTAGTTTCAAGATAAAGTTTGACGATTATCCTCTGGCTCTCACAAATACCCCAAATTTAGGAGAGTTCAGGGGAAAGAAAGAGATACCAATATCGCTATGCTTAGCCTCTCCGATTTGGATAATGATACTAGCGACAGTGATGAAAACAATATTTGAGTACTGTATACACTCTAAATACAGTTTTTATTTACAAAATATTTGTACTTGAGTTGTGTTCTCTTAGTTGATATTTTTCTGTTTGTAAGTGTATGTCTCATTTTGTTCCTTCTGTTAGTAATACAGTTTAAACCCTTTAATTAATTAAATTTATCACATACTGGTTTTCCTAAGTTAGACAAAGAAAGTCCTTCAACTTTACGCCACATTATGCTCAGCTTCCGTTTTCTCGGTTACTTTGTTTTAAGAAGTTTCTAAGTCAAAAAATGTTTTCTTATTCAAAGGGAATTCCCAGAAAACATTTTTACAAATTGACCTGTTGACTCCGTCTGTTTAATTTCTGCAAACGTGTAGTGGTATAGACATATAATAATAACAATAAAAATAGTCAGGCGTAGAAAAATAATGCAAGATTTTACTATATATATATACAAACAAATGCTGTGAATAAATTATTTATTTCGTGAATAAAGTATATTTAAAGAAATGACTTCCAATTTATGACATTGTATGTTAAAATGTACATAATTTTTTAAACTTACAAAAATAAATAATCGTTGTTGTTTACAATTTTAAAACTTTAATTAGTTTGGGGTTCACGATTTTAAACATCCCCCACTTTTCTGCTAGTCAAAACAAAAACAAAACAAAATTTAAAATGTATGTGCAAAACATTAAATAATGCTTTTGAGCCTCCTGACACCATAAGTTATAAAAAACTATTTGCTCAGAAGGGGTTTAAAATATTGTTAAGTTTGCAAAGGCTATTATACGGCGATATTAACTTAGAAGTGTTTTTGCGTAAGTTTAAAAAAGGTTATGCTGAGAAGGGGGATTAATTAAGATCTTATTGAAGCAAAAAACATTTGAATGAGAGATTAAATAAACATTCAAAGTGTGCTAAAAAAATAGCATATCAGTTGATCAAATTCTGATCCTTAATTCGAACCCTGAATTGTGTTTTATAATGCAAGGAGGTTTCTTTGTTTTGATTAAATTTGAAAAGCATTTTAAACTTATGTAGAGTTCTATATCTTTTTTGTATCTAGGATAATGAACGTTACTACAAGGTGAAATGGATCAAAGTTACATGGGAAGCAGAAAATGATCTAGCATACTTTGGTAATATTATTGATGAATTTTGGGCCCAGTATACACAGGAGAGTTTACTGTTGGATGGGTCAGAGGATCAAGGTAGCAATGTATGTCTTTTCTATTTGTACTTCTATATATATTGCCACAATCGGAAGGGACCAAGTTGCTCCTCTTTTGTGCATTATTGGTTCCTGTCTATTTTACCTCTATCTCTGCATTGATGGTACTAACTGGTTAAGGAACAGAGCTTCAGTCACTGGATTGTAAGCTTAACTGCACCACTTACTGTAGTCCAGTCTGGGAATAACACTACATTTATTTTGATTAAAATCTAGTATACAAAATGCTCAGAAATGAATGCAAGAACGAAATACTGAATAAACCAGTTTGGTTTTACAGAATTTATTAATGGTATTTGAAAAAACAAAACAAATTTATTCCATGTTATTTAATTGTTTGAATATGTATCGAAAACAAAAAATTCAAAAACAATTAGCAATCTATCAAATGTTTAAAAACATACCAGGAAAGTTACCTGTATACAGGGTTTTTCGTTTTCTTACACAATAACATGACAGGTCATCAGATCAAAGGTTTTAAACTACAACTACAGATGTACTCATATTTTGAAATAATTCTCAATTATTTTATAACATATAATGTAGATTTAATCTTCCCTCCTCCAACTAATGATTGATAGTCATCTTCAGGTTTGAATTTGGACAAAATATATTGACAAAAGTGACCAAAATCACAGAAAGAGAGTATTGAGAAAGTGTTCTCATATATACAGATGTTCCTGTTTACTTGATAACAATTAAGATTTTAAGATATAATGTAATTGGATACTGAAGTCACTGTGGTTGGACAAGGAGAGTTGCCTCACTTGCCTTAGAATTGGGGGCTTTATAACATCTTGATAAGGACACTTTCCAAGATTTTTCAAGAAAATACCCTGACATGTAGAAATCATGCTAATTGTCCTATTAACACTTACTCCCATTCTCGTTTTTTGAACACTTTATGAAAAGGGAACTTATGAAAATGCCAAATTGACGAAGACATAAATGGTCCAACAGGATTGCAGTTATAGAGAGCCACTGGAAAAATATTTTCTGTTTCATTCTTTTGATATTACAAGCATATATTACAATTTCCTAATTACAGCCAAAAAGAAAAAAGAGTGCAAAACAAAAATAATGCATTAAAATAAAAATAGTTTAACTAAAGTTGACAGGGGTTGACATTTCATGTGAAGTACGTAAGGCATACACCAACAATGTGCACTTTAAGCGTACATAATTTTTCAAATCTGCATACATCAAAACTGATATTTTTTGTTACAAATAAAGGAAAAATGATTTTCCAGAATGTGTTTACACAAAGCAAACCATGTTTTTTCTAAAGTTTTACTTTACATAGGAAAACAAGTGAGACATTCTACTGTGTTTATAAAATGTGGAAAACAATGTGGATTGCAATGTCTGACTAGTTTGCAGTTACTGTCATATCCTACTTTAAGACACAACTATAAGTAAATCGAAGTACGATACATTTTATATTAAAATTGTTATTTTCTAAAAAATAATTCATGAAAACAATGTCACAAATGTTCCATTCTTTCTTCATCAAAAATAAATATACAATATAGACTCTGTGTAGAAGAGTGAAGAGTTGTATATTTGTATAAACAGTGTATGGAATCGGTGAAGATAGCTAGGTTTGTTCCGCTTTGCCTTACGCATTGAAGTTTTTATGAAGTATATCGATATGGCCTTAGTTTGTACAATGTACATAAACTGTCATAAATAGATGTACGTTGTCGTTCATTTCAAAATGTATACAGAAAACCTTCATATGAATCAAGGCAAGGAGAAATATTGTCTCCCTCTGTGGAATCAGTTGTATCGTGATTGATATGAAGCTTAATAAAATGCTGAACATTTGGCTATACTACAAGCTCGCTTAAAGGGGAAGGAAACAAAAATAAGAAATTTACATATAATACTCTGTCTAGTAATGGTATTCTAAAACTGACATTCTTTACCTGTACAGGGAATCTGAAATTGAATTACACTTACTCAAATTTTATAAAATGTACTAACTTTTTAAACGTTGCGCCAAAGTAACAAGTACTGGGTTCTAATGAAACCAAGTGACATTATAAAGTTCAAAACATTAGAATCTTGATAGTGAAGTTAGCCACAATTTCCCAATTTCCAAGTCCAACTTGCATAAAATTTACCCTTCACTGACTATAATCGTACTGAACTAGTTAAATATTTACAGCATGTCAAATAGCATGACCAAAACACTTCAGAAAGCAGAGACAGTTCCGGTAAAGACTCTATAGCAGACATTATCAAAACTGAATGCATACGAATGTGATCCAGTCAAATCTGGTACAAATGAAACTGACAATGGTTCCAGCGAGAATGATACTGATTTCTGTGATAGTGAACAGGAGGAACAGCAGAGAATCAGAAGTATAAACTGCTAGGAGTTGATGAATGTTCACGTACACAGAAAGTCTTTGTTGTCAAGACATAAATGAAGTTCCAGAGTAGTTTTTGAAGGGTGAAGATGTTTATTTAATAACTCCTTCATTCATTAATGTCTCTTATGATTTTATACTCTTATTCTTTCTGATTCCAATTTCCATTATTTATAATTTTAATCCATAACATAAAAGTTTAAAGCTTTTTTTAAAAAGATGTACGTTGCTTTCTTCATGAGTGCAACATATGCATATTTTTGAAAAATGAAACCACTCTATTCTTCCAATGATCAAAGGCAACAATGCAATGAGTTCAAAAGTCATCAATAAATTCTTTACAGTATTTGAAATGAATGACGCGGAGAAACTTCGCGATAAAAAATCTGGGGGACTGTATTAACAAAATTTAATTTTCCTCCTGATTGTTTAAACTTTACATCATCATCGTTGTTGATACTTTCCTAATTTTGTGTCTGGCAAAGCTCTTAACAACAACGTCAAAATAAAACTAAAGTCATATTAAAGTGTTATCTTTATTTCCTATATGCTACCCCGGCAATGATGTGAGAATGTTTATATACGATCAAATACTCTGATGGTAGTTTCATTTTAAATTCATTCATAGTAGTACTGGAAGGAAACGTACATTGTAGAGTGTTTCTGAAGGCTAAATATAAATAATTTTGGCAAGAAGATTTAATCAGTGACGTGTTTCACAGTACCAAAATAAAAATATAATTAACTTTAAGATCACTTTGGAAACAATCTCCTTCAAATTACTCTGGGAAGATGTAGATAGAAACTGGAGTCTTTAGGAAGCGAACTAGAGTAGAAGCAGACCAATTAGAGGAATAATTATGCAGTCACTGCTTTTGAAGTGCCTTGTAAAACTTAGATGTGGGTTATATTGAGATCAGTTAGTGAATCCATAAGTGTGACAATTGTGCATTTCATGAAATATATGTTTGACTTGCGAAAATAGAAAACTACATATATGACAAGAATAACAACTCTAAATGCTGTTGGAGAATATAAATGAAATATTGTAATAAATAAATGAATATTGCGATGAACACATACAGAAGTAGAAGAAATATTAATTCTGTTGATCAAATACCTTTACTAAACAGGCTTTCTGAACTTTCTGATGTCACTAATTTTCCCATTCCTGTCTCCATGAAAAACTCAAGTGGTCAGATTTTTTAACATGTTTTTAAAGTTTGTATCACTAAATATTTTTTATATGGTGACATTTTATGGTGCTAGGATGATTGAATTTTGATTATATATAATGGGATGAAGTTTTCTTAGAAATTTCTTATTTTTGTTTCCTTCCCCTTTAAAGTGAGCTACTATAGAGAAAGTATAAGTGTTTTCTGCTCTATTTAAAGTTCAATTCAAACAAGTCATTGTCAAGGACATTCTTCCTTGTATGTACATGCAGTATGCCATTTTTATCTTATAATATACTAATATGATATGAAAATAAAAAAATAAAATAGGGGTTGAGGGATCCCATACTGGTTGATACCAAATGCCACTTGATATGTTTAGAATGTGAAAATAAAATGTGAAAAATATAATGCTTTTCAATATTTATCTATCAAAGTATCACATTTTCTCACAAGTGTTTTTGGTGTTTATTATTATACTTTGAAGTGTTTCCATGCTTGCATTAGCTATACAAATGTCTTTCCATACAGATTAGAAACTGAAGCATGACCGGATTATGTTCTGGATAGTTTTACTTTAACGACTACTGCAAAAGAGGCAATAAACCTCATTAAGTGATAAAGCAACTACATATATGATACTTACCTGCTTATGCCAAATGCTTCTATTTACTGTACTTATTACCTTGTTTCATTTGATATTTTTTATCTGGTGGAAATATGTCAAGCCTAAGAAAGCTTAAAACAATTACACGAAATATATGACCACTTTATGTTATTTGTTATAGGATCTTCAGAGTCAAGGTGAAAGTAGCACTTCAAATAATATCAATACGAGTCTTAATGAGAACAATAACCCACATTCCATTACACCACTATTTACGGTAGTGAGAAATAAAGATGTGCTTCAAAACAGCTTTGCACAATCTACTGATGAAACAGGTTTGTCTCAACAAGCATTAGGATATCCTTCACCTGAACACCAATATATGAATGGGAAATTTGATAAATCTATTATATCAGCTCTGCCTGATGGATTCCCACATTTACCAGGTAAATCTTCATTTCTGTATTTAAAATGCCAAGGCTACACCCATAATTATTTTGTGAATATCAGTTCATCTAATGCATTAAGGATAGTGTAAAGGCTCTACACACATGTTCGGTTTTTTTTAAATATCTCAGAATTTGCACATTTTACCCCCACAAAAGTATATATTTTCTTAAAGCTAATAAAATTCTCTATAAAATAGTGGTATTAT
>JANTOQ010290914.1:12488-22568 GCA_027564595.1 Bythotiara depressa | reverse complement strand
TCCACATGTATAATTTCGCAAAAAAACTTAAAAATTGTGTCGCCATGTCCAATTATCGCCGTTTCAAACGGCTGTGCCCCCGTGGTGTGTTGGCCACACCACTATATGAATTCAAGCAGCTCTTCGGGGCCAGTCCTTGATTAGCCTTAGGCTATACGGCTGGTCCATACTGTAATATTATGAACTTTTGCAGTTAAATAAATTTTACTTACTACTTACTTACTTTCTTACTTCGCTACTTATACTCTTGTGCAATAAAGAACTTAGCGCTTTTCTTTTTAGAACATTTAGATTTTATACTTCCCTCTTTCTTTGATTTTAATTCAAAATGATAACATTATATAATTACAAATCTAGAAGGCCTAGGGATATAAAATTGCATCAATCAATAATAAGAATTCGCTTTCATTTAATTTAGTCCACAAATGCCATACCGATTCGTTGTCCAACCTGCGAAGAAAACGCGTTTGACCCAAACAATAATCCCGCCATGTTGATTTCGAGTTCTGATTTTAGATACCAACCACTATCGATTTACATATCTTGATTTTAAACGAAATCAGTTATGGTGAAAGCAAGACCTTTTTTACTGACGTCATTTATAGGACTAAGAATCATTGCTTGAAAAATACAAACAAACCCAAATGTTCTTTCAGAGCGTGATTGATCGAATTGTGTTGGCGCAACAAAAAGATCAGACGGATTTTATGTGCAGATGGCCGTAACGCGGATCATCATTATTATGGAAAACTAATTGCAAGTATTAAGTAAGCGTTTTGTTGTTTTAAGCTTGTAAGTTGGTCTATAAACGGCACGCGATTTATAGAAACAATAGGATCTAAAACCTATTTACTGTGCACTAAAATAATATAAATACACCACCAGCGAGGAAGAAGTAGCAGCTATTAGAGTAGAAACAAGATTAGCTAACGTGCGTATATTATGCTCAATATCGGTTTGTTTACATTATAACTGTCAAGTAAGAAATGCGAAGCTGTAGCTACAAGATTTGAAGTGGATGACTTTCTAGGATTTCCTAAGTGCTTTTAATAGATAGCTAGCTATACTTGTACTTGATTTTTAAAGTTTTGTAGATGGGACACAAACCCCGTCTTTACTGCATGTAAAGTTTGTTTAAGAAGTTAAATTGTTTTTAATGTAAATAATATTAAATACAAATCTGTATTATTTAAGCATTTATGTGAACTTATACAGAGGCTTTGTTTATAATAATAATAATTTGATATATGTTCTTGTAATAGATTTTTCAATGAAGATTACACAAAGCTGTTGGCAGCACAACAACCTTGTCATTCTGTTTGAACTTAGAAGCATATAGTGAACAAAGATGGATCTTTTGTAGTGTTGTACTTAACTGTCTGCAAAGATTATATACACTGATACTACTCATGGATAATATCTATATATATATATAGCTATAATGGAAAATGCAACACATTTTACTAATAACATGAACCAGTTGTATAAAATCAATTGGTAAACAATGGGTAAAGAAAATGAACTGATGACAGCAATTAAAGAAGCAAATGGGCAGTATGTTAGGAAGCTTCTTCATAAATATCGCA
Source organism: Bythotiara depressa (assembly GCA_027564595.1). Taxonomy (NCBI): domain Eukaryota; kingdom Metazoa; phylum Cnidaria; class Hydrozoa; order Anthoathecata; family Bythotiaridae; genus Bythotiara; species Bythotiara depressa. The sequence goes on along the minus strand of JANTOQ010290914.1, from coordinate 20,982 downwards.
AAAGTAACAGTATGTGTTTCTTTATTTTATATATCTTAATTGTTCATAGGAGAGGTTCATAGTAATAAAAAAATTGAAAGAAATACATGAGGAGAGATAATTTTGTTATTTATTTATTGTTGTGATTTATAAAATTACTACCACAGTTTAATTGAAGAAATAAAAACATGTTTTCATTTGAAATAAGAAAAAAAGATTTAATTTTTGATATATTTTTTAACAAGAAAATGTTCTTGAGTTTTTCTTTTTATCTCGTTTTAGTGAGAGTTATTAAGAATTCTCTTACAATAGAAATAAATATTTAATACAGCAGTCAAAACCAATTCAAGAAATAAATAAATTCATTCATTACATTTGAAAGATTGAACATTTATTATTAATTTTAATCTTCTTTCAAGTAGTTTTTGTTTTGTATCAAAAAGCAGCCTTGTTTAGTACATACATACATACTCTCAAAATATTATGTAATTTATTTTATATATTATACATGTATATATATTAGCTGACAAGGTATATCTAAACATACAAGAAATAAATTTTCATGATTAGCTTAATTTTAAATGATTAAAAATTGTGGCTTTTTAATATAAAGTGCTAATATATACAACTAACCACAATGGAATTTAAGTCATTAAGTATATATATAAGAACATTCTCGTATTAATATATTATTTGTTTATTTTTGTTTACTTTTTCTCACTCAGAATCATTGTATGTTTCTCTCATTGTATATATGTTTATCCCTATATATCTAGTATACAGTAGGTGGGTGGTGGGAATTATTATTTAATTATTTCAAATAAATATTATTTATTAAAATGTGATACAATCAAAATTTGATAGTATGTACATATCAGTTATTTTATATTTTTCATTTGCTTAGCATTTTTTGTTTGATCTATTTTAGAATAATTATTTTTTAAACAAACAAGCTGGTATTATAATACCAGGCTAAATAAAATTGGTGGATCATATTGTTTTTATTGTATACATAGAAAAAACTTGTATACAGTACTTGTGTTTTAAGTGACAAAAAATGCAAATATTTCATGGGGCTTTAACTCTACTTGTCATGTTGGTCATCACAGTTTATGCTGCCAACCAAATTGTATTTTCTGCCTTTCCCAGTGTTTTTAAAAATAAAACAGAGCTCCCAAAAACTGATATGGCAAGGTTTAAAGTTTTATTTTACATTTTTCTTTTTGGGCTATAATCATAATACGTTTCACACGAAGTGATACCATTTTGATTTATGATGAACAGCGAATAATGGTGGCCTCACTAAATTATATTAAAGGGAATTCAATTAAAACAAATTAAATATTATTATTTACAGTAAGTAAAACCATCACCAAAACATTATTCATCGATAAAAACAACGAATATGGTTGTCAATCTAGCGTAAAAGAAAGCTAAAACTTAGCGAAAAAGAGAGAATAGATAAACAGTGTAAAGAAACAATGAAATATGTGAGATTTTTTGAAATTTATTATCATACGTTTTGATATTATGCGAAAATATTTTTATCCATCGTGAGACTCGATCTAATGGCTTTATCTGCAAGTCTCACAGTGGATCCATGAGAGTTGGCAAGTATTATATATATATATATATATATATGCTTGCACCTTGATTTATGGAAAAAATTTGTAATGTATGTACGCCATGAACAGTTTACAAACATATATTAAATTTCATGTGAGCTATTTTTATACTTAAGAGCTTTTTAAGTACCTAACAAGTTGGATAAATTGTACATAAGTCTGTAAATCCTTGTGGTTTACAATGTTATTAACCTTACATTCCTGGGTTTTTAATAATTTTCCCTTAAATTTTTAGAACAATACAATGTCAAGGGTTATATTTATAACAAAATTTTCTAAACTTTTATTCATTTATTCTGACTAGTAAAACCTTAATTCATGCCTTAATTATATAATTAATCAATTAATTAACGAGTTGTCTGGAACCCTTTATTATATTTTATATATAATATTATATACAACATAATATTATGTATTAAAGTTTGTGGTTTGAAGTTGTTTTTTTAAAGACTGTTATGTTAATTTTAAAGCAATTCTGTTAATATTTGCTAACAATCAAAAGGAGATTGTTTTAGAAGAAACTGAATAGCCCATATTTACATCCTTTTATTTAAAGGAATCAAAAAAGGAAAGATACTTTATCAAATTTTGTACTTTTAGACAAACAAACATGTTATAATGTACAAATAGTTTTGTTTTCATAGCATAATTACCCATCTCTAATTGTTTTTTTGTTCAAAGATGCATGGATGACATATAATGGAATAGTATATTCTAGCCAATTAAAAAATTATTATTTTGTAGAATGAGAAAATTGTCTTTAATATTTTCTATATATAACACATTGCATGGCATATTTTAACTTTTTTCTTCTCTTTTCATAAATAAAAATAAATGTAAAATCTGTGCAATCTATTTTATTGTGAAATAACAAAAGTTTTATTATTACATAGAAAAGAGACAGCCTACAGTACATTTGATATTTCATTTTTATTGATCTACAGTATAAAGATTTTTCTGTAGTAATTTAAAAATGGGTACCATGTACATCTTTGTGGTGTAAATAATGCACCATTATATTTTGTGTAGAATGGTATTGAAACTTTTCCTGCTAATATCATAAAATTTGTTTGATTTTTTCTCCTGTGAACAAATGTGTCACAATATCTTGCAAATGTGCCTATGGAGGAGATAAATGTTATTAGCACATACAGGATGAATATTTGCTCTTTTGCACATGTAGTGGTTATTAGCTACCCTGAGACTTAGATATTTGTAAAAGAGTATTTCTGATGGCTCCCAAAATTTTCTTATCCTTAGAATTCAGGTTAATGTGAACGTTGTTTATGTTACTCTCCATCAAAGTGATACACAGCTCGGTCATGTGTGGCACATAGAGTATAGTAAAAGGGGTATATATTTGACTTTGTTCACTGCTAGACACAGTTGTTATTTTTGTTGTTTCACTTGCAATATATTGTTTGTTTGTCTCTCCATGTTTTTATTGTTTTGTTGTTTTTGTGGGTTTTTTTTTTGCAATGAATACTCATATTTCCGTCATTTTTTAATATAAAACAGCAAACAAATGAAGTGATTATCCTACTAGGACAAGTCTCTTAAAGACAATGTAAGCATTTGTATAAGTACAAATAAGTCAGGATTGGACTGACTGGTTTATTTCAATTCTGGAAAAGCTGGAATTATACATAAGGTAGTATCACCCTTGAAAACGTGTGTTGATTTTACTCTCTTCTTCACAACCTGTAGAAAACCGAATTGATCACTTCACAGTTTACATTCTTCTAATGCTAACTATTTATTTCATTTTTGTTGTGTTCTATTAAATATACCGTGTATAAACTATGTAATGTATTATTAAAATTAAAATAAAATTAAATATTAATAATTGTAAAAGTTGTGTTTTAACCCTTGAAGTTCTTATAACTCTGGAATTTCATTCTTAGTTTGTGGTGGTCACACCCTGCCCAAACTCAATGTGAACTTTTCCTCCAGTCGTAACTGTCATAACACTAAACAACTGGGGTAATTTTATTTATTTATTTCAAATAAAGTCTTATTGCGTAATATATATTATACATATATATGTAATTGGAAATAGTGACATCACAACTAGTGTTTTATTAAGACTGTTCATAGTTTATTCATTATAAGATGAAAATAAAGAGGATATTACAACTGATTATTTATTGAAAACAGATTACGTTTTTAATAATTGCATGCCTTTGGAGCTTAGCAGTCAGTTTTGAAGGGCTTTGGATCATAGTAATTTTTCTCTCTTTGAGTCAAAATAAATTACTTTCCTTCATCTATTTTGTTGTAGCATTTATCTGGTTGATAGTTCCCTTCTAAACGTACAATATTTGATTAATTTGAACCCTGTACGTAAAGACAACATTTATTATATATAAAGACTTTCATTTTTTTCATAGAAATCAGCTTCTACAGTGGCCAGTTTTTCAAGGTAGTCATTTTACCCAGGTTTGATTGTTACATACACAAATATTTCAAAAGTGAGGAGGATTAATGCACGGGAATAAAGTAATCGAAATAAAATAATCAACCAGAAATAGAAATTGTACTTATTCTTTTGAATTGTTTTTTGGCACACCAGTTCCTCTACATTAACACTAAGGCCTGGATACACCTCCTTCTATTGTAAATATCCTAATAATATCCCTTATAATATAATGTTATCAGGGGGACTTATCAACTTTTACCAACTTTATTTTTCCTTTTATTTACAATTAGTAACACCCCTGGAAAAAGCCAAACAGCAAAGAATTGAATATAGATTTGAATAGTTTGCGGGAACACCAGGCACTGTATGGTTAAATCTGATGGTTTGATGAGTGCATAAGTTTATATAAAAAATTCCTTCATGTACTTTATTTAATGTTTTATATATCCCTTTGCTTTAAATATTCCTGTTTATTGTGCCTCCCCCTTTGAAATACAAATAGGTCTCAGTCGGCATATAAAAACAAGAAAAAGGAAAAAATTGCCTTTTAGCATAAAATAATCAATATTAGCAAAATAAATTACACGATGGCAAAAATAGCATAAAATAAAGTTTTTGATTTTTCCATGACTACACTTACACTTGTTTTTATTTTGTCCTTTGATTCACTTTTCAATATTATCTGTTTATATTTTATTATATATATTCAAGAACCAATATTTTGGCTTTATGTTACCATATTCAAAAATTGTCATAAAATTAGCAAAAAAAAAAGAAGTCAAACTATGAAGCAAAAATTGGCAAAAAAAATATAGCGAAAATTGGTCAAAAAAAGAATCTAAGAATTGAAAAAAAAATTGACTGACCCATATGGGAATATATAAAATTGTTATACAGTCAAACCTGGATGAAATTGCTAACTTGGAGACCAAAAGAAACTGGTCACCAAATGTTTATGTAACATGATTTCTCTGAAAATTTGATTGAACAGACTACATTATCTGGAAATTAATCTTTATAATAGAGAAAGTTCTTTTTATACAGGTGGCTTTTGTTTGCCTGTAGTAAACATTCTACATAAGTATTAAAATTGTTATAATACTCCTCCTCAAAGGGTTAAATTCAAACCTTGAGTATACATGCTATGTATATTTAAGGTTTGAAATTAATTATACGAGGAAGAGTGTTTGTGATGATTTCAAAACAGATAACTTTGTTTGATTTCACTTTCACCCATGACTTTCGTGTTAATCCAGATATTATATATAATGCATCATTTTTGAAATCTGAAGCATGTGATTGCTGAAGCTGATAAATCCTACCTTAAAATATCAAAATCTAACTTTTGGAGGATAAACCAACGTAATAGAAGTAGTGGAGGAGCAGTATTCCCCTGCCCTTCTTTCAAAAGGGAAAATTTCTGCCCTCTTTTCATAGTAAAAAGCAACTTTTTAGCAAATGTTATGTAACATTTATGGCCTTTTTAAAGCATCCTACTATAGTGGGGCACGAAGGATTAGCTTTTAAGGTTAGTTGTTATTCTCTATAAATAAATAAATTATAAATATAAATAAAGGTTGTCTTTCTGTTATGTGTATTATGCAGTGAACCACTGTGCCAGCTTCACTTGGTAACACAATTATATTACATGATTGTTTATTTAAACAGGAAAACATTCTTTAAAGAAAAAAACTTTCATGTTTTTTTGGCAAATTTATGTTAATTAATTCCAAAAATATTTTTTAAACTAGACCAACTGCAAAATTTTATTCTAAATATTTATGTTGGTGATTTCGAAAAATAATCCTGGAGAAAAAACATGGTATCAGAAACTGTATTACTAATGTATTTTTTCTTATCCTTTACCAAATAACAATAGGTAATTCCTGAAAAATGTCCATACACTACAGAGGTCATCTGCAAAAGTTTAACCTTAATAATAATAATATCTCATTTGTTTTTTTAACATCAAAAGTTTCTTCTCTTACAGTAAAGTAGTAAGTTCAGATTATTTGTTTACATAATTATTATATATAGTGAATTAAAACTTCAACATAAAAAAGTGGAAGAAGAGAAACAGGACAATATGGAACAGGTGAATGTGCTAAATTTGCATTTTATTTTTATGTCTTTCCCAATTAACTTATCGAAAGAAAATAACATATACTGAATGATAAGAATAAATTTTTCGCTCCCAGAATTATTATTATAGATCATTTTTACATAAATGGTGTGAATAAAATAAAATGGATTTCAATTTGTTTCCTTTTAAATCTTCATTACAAACCAACTGACAAAAGGTATGGTCTAAAAATAACATTCTATCCAGTTGTTGTTGTTCTAAAGTAGAAAGCAAGTCTCCTATTTTTGAGATCATATATAAGTTTTGAATAATTGACAGAATGATCATTACAATCTCATTTATTTATTTATTTTGTTTATTTTGGAATGCAATCAACATTGGTCATTTCTTTGTTATTTTGCTTTTGCCAGGGAGTTAATTATTTGGAATATAATGGGAATTAATTATAAAGCTGATAAGACTATCGGTTCCTCATGAAATTATAAAAAGATTTCTAATGGGAAGTTTAATATCACCAGGAGGTGTGGTTATGCATAATCCTTCTAAACTTTAAAATAAGAACAGTTATCTGATATATATCACTGGCTAAATAACAGGGCTTTTCAAATTACATGAGTATTCATGTCATACACCTGGATTCAGGCTGAGTAGCACAATATTTTATGTGTATCAAACAAAAATCTGAAACATGAAAGACTAGCGAGTAAGTAAACAAACCAGCTAGATATCAAAATTGCAAACTTGTTCCGTTCAAAACTTAATTAACCTCTTGTCATCATTTTTATTGTCAGTATTATTCAGAGAATATTCAAGGAACTTAACATACAGTGTTTCTAAACTTTACTTAAGATCCATCTGCCTCAGTTTAAATAAACAATCCCTCCTATGCATGTAATAATTTAATTCATTTTCTATTCTTTTCTGAATGAATTTATAATATATGTTATATTTCTTTGCTCTCCTTTACAGATACTTTTTTACAACTTATTGCAGTGCATTTCATTCATTTATAGATAACATGAAACATTGTATTCTCTAGGGGTGTTTAATAATCAATACACCTATCAAACTTGAGAGGCTACCATTTTGAATAATTTTTCTGTTTCTGCCACATTAAAACTGACAGCAGATTTGAATTCCTTGTCGAAAAATAAGTCCTCCAATATGTTCACGGTCAGACTGAGCTTATGTAAAAAAAAAAGAGTGGTGTCAAATGTGAAAACATGCTGACATGCTGCCCAAACTGCTGCTCAATCAAATCTGTATATAATATAATTGCACTAATTTTGAATAATAATGCTAATGATAATTAAAATAAGCAGCCCAATCTATGATTTAAAAGAACTTTTATTCTGTGGAGACAAACAAATTTTATCATCGTTTTTCCTGTTCGGTTTTTAAACATTTTACTAACATGCATATATATCAGAACTTCTATAAGGCTTCCAGGAAAATATAGCACTGCTGTTTAGTGGACATAGTAATAAAAAAGTATAGGGACAATAAAATATTTTTTCTTGACTTTTGACAAGTGCATGGAAACCAGCCCTATAGGTATTTTAATTGGAAGGCAAGTGCATGGAAACCAGCCCTATAGGTATTTTAATTAGAAGGCAGGAAAAAAAAACAGTTGTGGAAAAAACACTGTCTCAAAAAAATGGATAAAGAATATCGTAATTCTTTTCAAAATGAGTACCACCAAAGGAAACAATGTCAGAACAAAACCACTGTGCCATAAAAAAAGAAAGTTTCTTCTGTGTCATAAGAATAACATTCATGCATGAATTTCTATACTTAGTAGTTTTTGATTGATGGCTCGCAGGATGTATACAAGGACATATACATATGAAATATGATATTCCGTATTAGGAATAGGTAACCTTTATTGTAAAACAATTTCTGTCTGTCTCACTTTCCTATGCAGAGTCTCTTTAATAGAATGGATCAAATTTATTCCTCTCATATTGGTCTCTGCTGAGAAGAAAACTATGTTATTGTATTGTAAGGAGGATGACTATAAAGACCACAACTAAATGAATATTGGTAGCTTTAATATAATTCTTCACTAAAGTTATTTTTTAGTATAGCTTTAAAGTAAATCTACTTTCCATCCAAATCATTTCCTAAATCCAGATTCATATTTTAACCATTGTTTTAATTGCCTCAGTTCACCAGCTCATAGGGCTTCTTGTTGTTATTAATTTTGGATTATATAGTTTGTAGTTGTTGTTAGATATAAAAGATATCTTTATCAATATTCTACATAGTATGGCAAAGCTCATCTGCTTTGTTGGTTAGATGTTATGAAAAAGAGACAACTATTTAACCACAAGATATTTTGTGTTGAGATCATAATAGGTTACACATGAGCACCAAAAGAGGTACACA
>JANTOQ010290581.1:0-11355 GCA_027564595.1 Bythotiara depressa | reverse complement strand
ACCCCAGTTAAGGAATAACGCCAGTGTATTTTTCTACTAGGTAATTTATGAATACAGTTCAACCATAAAATTAAAATTATATATCTAATAATTTATCTGGTCAGTATATCATGATAAAAGGTTTTACAAACATCAGACACTCCTTTATTTTCCTTTTTATTCTTGATAGATTGTGTCATTTTATGGTGTAGCAGCATGATTAAAGCACCTGGTGGTAAAGAACTTTCTGAATATTCTGTATCTTCTAGTTACATTAAAGGAATTCCTGCATAAAAATAAGTTGGGCTTATTAGGTTATGTATTTTCCAAGATATTGCCAAACATAATTTTGCCACATATGGTAAACTAACTTATGTATAACATCACAACTTTCGAAGTGGCTTAACATCTGCTGCATTAATAGTTCTTAAAATGGGAATATCTCGAGAACCGCTTGTAACTTTTGACAAAACAAAAAGGCAGGTCTGCACAGGAATAAAATAGGTGGTGTGTGGACAATCACACGCTTGCTTAGGCACGTGGAGAAACCTTCACACTAAAACTGCTTTCAAGTGTGCTATCACAAGTAACAGACGTGTGATCTTCTTCCTTATAGAAATAAAAATTCTAAGGTGTCTATCACCAAAGAACTAAATTTAGTTAGCAAAAAATTGTTGTTACTGTTGCAAAGGCTATTTTCCAACCATTTCCATTAACTTCTTGCACTGAAATAATGCCATGAAGGCTATTTTCAACCATTTTCGTTAGATTCTAACTCGGTTAATAGTGTTGTGAGTTTATATGAACTCCCCAACTCATTGATTATTGAGTTGATAGTGGTATCTTATCTAAATAAATATGCAGTGGTTGTTTTTCAGGGGTAGTGCTAAATGATCCATGAGATTTATTAAATTTACAACATTGAGAAAGATTTTATTATTTAATTTATTTTACAAAAATTTACCCCTAGAATGTTCATAATTTAAATATAAAGAGGTAAATACTGATATAAAAAACTTTAAGAAATTTCATATTTTTAAAGGGATTACATATTTTTAAAAGAAACTTTATATAAATTTTATATGTCACTCACACATCACACATGAATCTAAAGATCTATTATACATAAAAATGTGTGAAAAATTATTTACTTATACTCTGTGGTTCCACTACTGTCACTGCATAATGAATAGAAACCATGTGGTTCCATTTTGTAAAAATAGAGCAAAACAACTGCATCTTCTTATTACTTAATGATATCAGGTCCTATTCTAGGTCAAAGAGGGTCCAAATTTCGGAAGCTTGTAAAATTCCTAGTAAAAGTGCCTTTTTTCTTAAACTTTTACAAAATTTTGGAAAATAATTGACCATTAAATGCCCTTTTTCACTACTACCAGACTCTGCCCTAAAGTTCTAGAATATCCTTTTGTTTTTGTTGTATGTCATTTTAAATATTTTAGATGTTAGTGTTAAAACAAGAGTCTAAATACATTTTTCTGTTTCCTCTTAAATCTAAAAATATTTATTCTTGTGTCACAATGACTTTTCATGCATGTGCAAAAAATTTCTGTACACAACCTTACTATATCATAGGGCTACATATACACACCTTACTATATCATAGGGCTACATGTGAGTGTCTCAATTACATAATTATTTTGAAGTTTTAAGAGTAAGAGTTTCTTCTTTTGTATACTAGCTATGAATATGTGCTCTAAAACGTGATTGCACGAAAGGAGTGAGGTGGTTATGTAGAGTGTAAGAATCAGGTAGAACATGCTGTTAGTGAGATGTTCATTCATTCAAGAAATGTTTTACTCTGACAGGTATTTTAATGATCAATAAAAAGAAGGAGCAGGTGTTATTCACTTTTTAGAATACTTGAGACAGTCCTCAGCTATTGCCGAAGGAAAAAACTCAAATCATTTATTTGTATGGCATGTGTTGACACGTGCACTTGCAATCACATGCCACTCCTGTCCAGACCTGAAAGGGGTTTTCATCAATTTTGAAGTGCTTTCATATAAGCCTAACTTAATTTTGAAGTGCTTTCATATAAGCCTAACTTAATTTTATACAGGAATCACCTTAACAAGTAACTAAAATGGTTGTGTGTTTTTTTCACAGGAGGAAGCTGTTGGTGATGAAACCGCTAAACGAAGAACCAATGCCATTCGTTTGAGTAATAATGTTATCTCAGACTGGAGTAGCTTCTTATCTACAATTGAAAAGTTAGTTGAAAACCCTAAAGATCTTGAATGGATAGATTTATCTTTTAATGATATTGTTTCAATTGATAAGGTATTTGTTTATCTTGAGTATATACTTTATATGGTATAAAACATATTGCTATTGATACACATTCTGTATATAACATCATACCAGGTTGTCTTTATATCATAAGAAAATAGACAGAGAAAATGCAAAATTCTGCAACATGAAATTATTGTTATCCTATTTAATAAATATATTATATTTCAATTTGAGCCATGATCACCACATATTAGCGGGACTGATTTGTAATCTTGTGGGATTATCATATTAGAAGCATGAAGTAATGTTTTTATGAATCCTTAACATAATTACTTTTTTTTAAATGTCTGAAATTTTTTTTTGACTATTTGATGTGTATTTTGCAGACCAGATTCAAACTTGCCCAAAATGAACAAAAGAACAAGATAATAACTCCAGAACTAAAAGAGAAATACACGAAATGATCATGTATCACCTCTGTCTGTGCCTACTAGACTTATATGATCATGTATCACCTCTGTCTGTGCCTACTAGACTTCTATAATCATGTATCACCTCTGTCTGTGCCTACTAGACTTCTATAATCATGTATCACCTCTGTCTGTGCCTACTAGACTTCTATGATCATATATCACCTCTGTCTGTGCCTACTAGACTTCTGTGATCATGTATCACCTCTGTATGTGCCTACTATACTTCTCTGATCATGTATCACCTCTGTCTGTGCCTACTAGACTTCTATTTGAAAAAGGTCAACGTAAAACCTGCCAGTCTAAAAACATGATTTTGCATGTCTATCATAACAATACTGATAGTCGAAAGATGTATAGAATTTTGTGAGACATGTTTTCAACAAGTTTAACATAATTTAATACTGAAGGTCATTTAGGTAGTTTGTAAATGTGTTTTCAAAATATACCGTTTTTGTGATTCTTTGTTTGTTAACAAATTAAATTCTTATTTAATTATATACTGACTAACCTATAAGTAAAAGTTACTCGTAGCTAACAGAATTACTCAGTTGGTGGATTTAGATATATATATGCATGAATATTGAGTTGGTGGCATGCATGTGGCTGGATGCTTACTTGTTACCATAAACCTGTAAGTAATGTTTAATAAAGTAGGTTACTGCTGCTGTTGTATCAGAACACTTTTTTGAACTGTTGTCAATATAGTTATTTCTAGAAATTATTTATGGTATAGTATTTCCTTGACATTGGTTAGTTTGTTGAAAACGTGTCTTAATTCAGTATGAAAAGTACACTCCTATTCATTTTGCAAGAAACGCAATCCGTGTCCCATCAACATCTCTGGAATCTGTTTTATGTGATTCTGGTATACGCGAAGAACTCAGTCTGTTAACAATTTGCTGTTGCCCAAATGGTAATACATGTAACACTGGCATGTAAGTGATGTATATAGCTAAGCTCATCCACCCTACGACAACATGTAAGTGATGTATATAGCTAAGCTCACCGACCCTACGACAACCATTCTGCACACACATTTTTCTGGTGCTGTTTAACTTAAACTGTCAGTAAAAGGTTAAAACTTCATACACATTTGGATGTTTGTGATATTGTATTTTCGAAAGAGAACAATGAAAAAGTCTGTATTAGTCATGCTTTGCTGGGTATCACCCTTCTTTTTAGAAATAGATGACAACAATTCCATTGCACCAAGCAAGCAAGCAAACAGACGGAAGTCTGAATCTGATTATAACTTATGCGTTATTTGCCAAGAAAATAACCCAAGTGAATCCACAGTTGCATAGCCAAAAGTGGAGCACTGGACAAGAGCGTCATCAGTATGGGGAAGTATCTGTTGCAGACTTTGCTGTTCGAATAAAATATTGTTCAACTTGAGAAATAAAACACAACTATGGATCTTATCATCGATCTTGCTATAAAAATTATGCAAACAAGTCAAAACGTGGACGAGCGAGAAATAGGTACAAAAAAGCTCTACACACTAAAAATGTAGAATTGGGCGTCCATCAATTAGTTCAGGAGATTATACAGAGGGAGCAGAGGAAATTAAGAATTCTTCACTCTCAAGCATTTGTATATTTGATAAAAATGGCTTTATCATATGTCAGGCACGAGGAGGAAGATTGCACATGGTGGCCTATGATAAAACAGGAAATATTATGTTAGAGATACCAGAAAAATATTATAATGGTGGTGGCTTCGATAGAAGACTTAATACCATAGCTAGTGCTCAAGGTGCAGTTGCTAATTATGTGAAATATCTTCGAGTATTCATAAAGGATAAATCTGTCGAGTCACAAGAGATTGATAACGCCCCATATGTGATTGCAGATATTGAAATTCTTAATATTCTTAGAACTGAACTTAGTGATCCTTCTTACAAAGTTATAACCGCAAACCAGATTGAGTTAACTTATCAAAAACTTCTCAATGAGAATGTAGTACAAGAAATGGATACGCACAAGTTATATAGTACTGTATATAAGACAACTAATTGAAGAGCATGTAGAAAATGTTTCTTTTAAGAAATCTCCACGTGTCAATAAATCAGTGTCAAGCTGTAACTTTAACATATCCAGAGCAGTTTTTCTTCTATACAAGTTAGGTATTAACACCTTGCAGACACATACACAACACTGCACCACTAGCTGAGAGGACAATTAATGTATATTGTCAGACTAGTGGCGCGCACAACATATGACATATAGTGGGCGTGGCCCCGCGAGGACAGTAGGTCCCCCACGTGGAAACGGTGCCCAACGTCTCATCCGTAAACCTCTATACAAGATATGAATATTTGCTCCAGCCGGGAATCGAACCCGGGTCGCTCACGTCAAATGTGAGAGCGTTAACCACTACAACACGGATCCGCAAGCATCAGAGCATTGAAAATCATCCGAAACGAGTTAGAAAACCACGAGAGATGGATGTTTCTGGTTCTTTTGAAAATTTCAAGGCCCCAATACATCTTACTTCATTACTCCGGCGGATTATTTTCCATGTTCATTAGCGATGTGCAGCTATTACTTGGTGGTGTTAAATCAACAGTGGTGCACAAAATTGAAGAGAGCATCCAGCAGTCACATACAGTCAGATACTGTGAAAACCGAAACAGTGGCGCTGTTTGATGGTATGGTTGTTGTCAATAGAATTAAGTTGGGCCAGCCATTCAGAATTACCAGAACTTTGCTGAAGCCTTCCTAAAAATGATCCTTGAAGAGTCCGATTGTGTGTCAAGGAAGTTCGTGTAGTATTCTAGTTATATAATAGTTAGTTGTATATAAAATTCATTGAAACGTAGTACCCGTGTATCAAGTGCACAATGAAACTAAATTAGATAACCTCTATCACTCAAGAAATTCCTGTCACATATTCGAACAAAACTAGATTCGACGATCTTCCCAGGAAAATATTTCGAACATGCATTCCATGAATCTGGCAAACATTTTGCAGTTTCATATGACACATCGACCATCTCCAGATACAGAATCATTTATGTCTTCGAAATTTCTAGATTTTTCTATTTTTATGCAACTCTTACGTTCAAATACACAAGGGGACACTCAACTATAGAGGACAGCATTTCCCAACTGATTATCTTCTGTCCAATATACAGACCAGACCATCTGGTCTGTAAAGTATTTAGTTCGAGCCATTAAATTCTAGTGTGAACATTTCTCCCGTGTATTTAGTTGTCAGACGTGTCTAGTCATGTTAAAACAAGATTCAACTCTGGCGGCCATTCTCAAAGAAAAGTGTCTAGCAAGTAATTTGCAGACCAGACCAGTTTTATTCTGAAAATCCTCACAAGTGGAAATTATGTATCTATGACACTGGCAGTAGTGATACCTTAACATTTCGTGTATTTCTGCTTTAGTTCCAGAGTTATTTCCTTGTTCTTTTGTCTATCAAAGCCAGTTTGGATCAGGTCTGCAAATTACACACCAAGCAGTCATGGAGACGGGTTTTTTTAAAGTAATTATGAAAAGGATTCATAAAAATAATGTTTCATGCTTCTAATATGATGATCCCACGGGACCTCCATATTCTACAAATCATTCCACAAGAATGTCTGCACGATCAACGTTTTTACAGATTTTTTATGTTACAAGATAAAATTTTCAAAGGCATAATACTTAGGTACATTTGATAAAACTTCAAGACTTTGACATCAGATAAAAGAAAGTATTTTATTCCAGAAGGACAGGCCGGTTTTGAATCAGAACATTGGTATTTTTCCTCTAATAAATGCACGACCTGAAACAGAGAATACGGACATAGAACGTTAATAAATGCCTCTCTCTAATAAACACCTCCTCTATTAGATGGGCGTTTATTAGAAGTTTTAAACTGAAGGAGGCGTTTATTAGAATAAACACTAAAACAGGCATATATATGGTATATTTTTCTTGAAAAATCTTCAAATATATAAAAAATGGAATTATTATTATATACTTTATTGTCAGAAATTTTCGCGGACAGAAAAAACCGCGAAATGTTTCCATTTTTACGGAATTAATTTTCGCGGTTGAAGAAATACAACGAAAACGCGGGTATTTAATTTCGTGATTCGAAGACAAAACTGTGACACCGCGAAAAATTTTTCCCGCGAGAATTTCTGACAATAAAGTAGTATTTATTCCACAGAATGTTATCGGATGGGAAATTAAATTTTGAAATAAACGCATCCCTTCAATATACGTCCATGACGTTAACTAATGATGTTGTAAATGATGTAAATAATTGAATTGAATTATGCATTTGGAAATTTTATCTTGCAGCATAAAAATATGTAAAAACATTTTATCATACGGTCAGATTTATGTAATCATGGCTCAAGTTAAACCTGTGAAAAAGTGTTTTTCAAACTTCGATCAGTGAAACATTCATTTTATAATTACAGATCATAACTGACTGTATGAAATGTTCAGATGTACATTCCACTATTGTTGCTTAACTCGTTTCTCTTCTAGTGTGTTCTTGAATTTACAAACCTGAAGGTCCTCTACTTACATGGGAACTGTATAGAGAAGATCTTAGAAACAGACAAACTGGCTGCTCTTCCATGCTTAAGAAGTTTGACATTACATGGTAATCCTATTGAAGATACAGAGAAAGGATATAGACAGTATGTCCTGTCAAGATTACCTATGCTAAAAAATTTCGATTTTAGCGGAGTTACAAAATCTGACAGGGCTACCTCAAATAATTGGAGCCAAATGAACAAACCAAGGAGAAGAAAAAAAACTGAGTAATTTATGTTGCAGTATAACATTGTTTAACTAGATGCTTTATTTGGTTTTACGCGGAACTAGATACTTTATTTGGTTTTACGCGGAAGAGTGAATCCATTTTTTGTTGTTTATATGATATGATATTGGTTTTCATTCCATAAGTTTCTTAAAGTAGCACTGTCTCATTTTCCTTCTTCTTGAAATGTTTGTATGCACAAGTTCTAACTAAAAGCTTCACAGAAAAAATCCAAACGTATTACGAAATTATGTGAAAAGCAATATTATCCTGGCAATAAAAGTTTTATGACTTCTCATGGTTACTTCTTGTGAAATTACGATTCTTCTCGTTGCACCTTCAACTAACACAATTTCGGAGAGACGTCATTAAAATCTATGATGGTGCTTCACGTTCACCAAGAAGTTGAATTTAAAAGAAGTGAGTTCGCTGGTCGAAAAGAGAGTCGGTGTTAAATCCAGACGATTTGATGACCGGGCCCAACCATGACAAACTATTTCCATTTCAGCCTTATCCGTATAATTAGCATCATTTAGGTTTTTTGAGATAGTGCCGTTTTAATTTTGCGAATCCTTTGAATTAACCCAAGTAAGGTATCTAATTTTATTTTTAATAAGTTTAAATTATGTAAATATATTTGTTTGAAATTATTAAGGTATTTATTTACCATCCTTCGGTTATGTTCACAGAGACATAAGCAAGCAAGGTGGGTATTTAAAGAAAGTTTGTCACAACATCTATAAAGGAAAATTATATCTCCCTCCTCTCCACCCGTACTAAGTAACCACGGTCAGATTTGCAGATCTGAGGTCCTTGCATTTTATGTTTTTATGGTTGTCAAAATAAAAAAGATGTTTCTTATGAAGAAATAAAACCAGGCGAATTTTCACTCCGTAATTTTATAGAATAAAATATGAAATTGCTCTCTTCCAATCGCATAGAAAATCTTATTTATTGATATATTTTTAACATGTTGAATACATTTTAACTTTTGTATCTCCTCATATAGAAATTGATAATATTGGTGAAAATATATTTGACTGTTGGGGTTTTATGTAGGTAGAATCGCGCATGTCAATGCCTTTAATTGAAAAACCTTGGAAAGTCTCCTTACTTCCTTGACCTGTGAGATATGAAGGAAACTTTAAAGATGTCGACCGCTAATATATCTAAGCTAATCAATCGCAATGTTCATTTATCTGCTGTTGCGCAGCACACTAGATGTTGGTTCCAAACACGCATACTTCTGCCAGCGACGTAACTATTTCTTAATTTTCTTAAACTTGGTACGTTTCCTGACGTGCCAGCAACTTACATTTTTGTAGACAATCGGTTGCTTTTCCTTCAATTATGATTTTTGTCATCACAGATTTCACGCTCATTCGCGGAGGTTTAATTTGAAATCTTTGGAACAGTGTTTTTTTATACGATCGATGGGAGAAGGTGGTTGCAGAACGTTCTCGTGCTGTGTTATGGAACAAACTTAATTGTTACTTTTGAAAGCTCAAATTATGCAATTATGTTAAATTGTTAAACAACGAACTTTCTTAACCATTTGATAATTATTCACAAATTTTTAGTCTTTTGGGTTATAGGAGCTATCTATATCTATAATTCATCCGCTGGTTGGCGCAGCCCCAGCAGTGTTTCAAAACAGCTCTTATCTGACTTTCAATATATCCTATCTATCCTCCAAATTCTGCGCTGGTGTAAGTCTAAAACTAAAATTAAAATGTTTCTATTGCGTTCACAAATGTGGTCATAACTTTTGATAAAATTAACATTTTTTAATTATGTACGTTCTCTTGACATAAAAAATCTAGCAAAAATAAATAAATAAAAGTGAAAGTAGATTTGAAAAGCTCTTGAAAAACTGTGTAGTATGTACATCATTTAAACAACAATGGTGCTATTTTTAAGTAAAACGTCTATAAACAACTTTCCCAGGGCTTAAAAAGCATGTTTTAGCCGTTATCTCCGAAAGTCTTTAAAATTTCACTATACTTACTAAATTACCTTTATGCAGTTTTTCGTGAACTTTCAAATCGTATATTTGGTTTCTTTCTACAATAACTTTGAAATTTCAGGATTTCTAAACGGAAGGGAATACTGGATGATAAAAGAAGCATGAATACGTTTTTGTTTGTACAAGATATTTGAAATATTTTTTGTACTTGTAGGGTGGTTTTATGTTCCTCACATTTCCAATAAAATTTGACAAAACCAAAAAAAGCACCCGAGCTAGTGCAGTTGAAAAATTTAACTTGGGACAAGGCACCAAAATAATCAAAATGAATTCCAGAGGTAATAAGATAATGTTTCGTTTTATGTACAGTAAAGAAATTCTTAATTTAAAGTTTTCTACTTCTTTCAGATTGACCAAGGAACTTTACTTAAAACCACGATTGTCTGCGATTGAAGATAGCCAGTGTACTTTTCTATACGATATCAGTACTTATAAACGGCAGATGTTCAAGACGTAGGTCTTCCTTGTTTTAAACCAAATCGCAAAATGCAGTTGCAAGAATGTACCGGTATACTGAAAGGAACATTTCTAAAAAATATTCTTATTGTGGCATCAATTTAATTCCTTATCCTAACATCAAATTTTATAAAATGAGTCACGGAAAGTGCTCTTATTTCTTGCTTTGTACAAAGCCCCAACATGTTCCAATTATGAGGCGAAGCAGCACAACTCCAGCCCTATCCTTTCTCCAAACAGCAGCCCTACCCTTACCCCCGAACAGTCATCATCAGTACATAACATCGTAACTATGTAAATTTAAAGGTTAAATTCGCTCCACTTCATATGGTTGGGCACTTTCGTATCACTTACGAATTATTATTTCAGAAAAGGTTCAGCAGGTCCTTCAGGCTTGGATGCAGAGCTCATGCGGAGAATGCTATGTTCTAAGAACTTTAAATCCGCCGGTAAATCATTACGAGAAGAGATTGCTAGTCTTGCACAAATTTATTAACAAAATCATGCGAGCCATCTCTCTTAGAACCATATGTAGTAGCAAGATTAATAGACAAAAATTTAGGTATTCTCCCGATTGGTATTGGAGAGTTATTACGCAGGCTCATCGGTAAGGTAATCATCAAACATTTCAACAGTGAGATCAAGGAAGCAGCTGGCCCACTACAAACGTGTGCAGGCCATGGAGCTCGCGCAGAAGCGGCAATTCATGGAATGAAGGACATCTTTTCTTCTGAAGAAACAGATGGCGTTTTACTAATTGATGTTAGTAATACATTCAACCGTACAACAGCACTACGTAATAACATGTCCTGAAATTGCTAAATACGTCACAAACACGTACCGACAACCTGCCAAACAGTTTATAGCTGGTGGAAAGATGATTTTATCTGAAGAGGGGACAACACAGGGAGATTCACTGGCAATGTCATGGTATTCAATATGTAATCGAACCCGGTAACGAAAAGTTCGCTAAATCGATCGCGAAAATACTTTTTCGCGTCATGGAAAATAAAGAAATTGAATATTCTTCAGATGAAGGAAAGTTGAAAACGAAAGCGAAAATAATAGTTTATATTTAGAGAGAAAACGCGGCGAAAATCGACACAGGAGAAAAATAACTTTGTCGCCAGACGAATCAGTTAATTTTTCCTCCACTAAACGACTTTCCTCCACTTCCCTCCAGCAATGTCTCGCGTACCTCTCATACGTTCTGTACTTTCTTCTCCCGTTTCTCTTGTCATACCCCTTGTTGAGTTAATCGTCGTAGCCATGTTTTATGCAATGCTCCTGTTCGTAATGTAAATGTCCCCAGTAACTGTCACATCAAGATGTAGTACTATCACTAAACCTAAATGGGAAAAGTGCTGGTATGTACATCATCCTACTCCATTGTTGCCG
>JANTOQ010290470.1:0-12948 GCA_027564595.1 Bythotiara depressa | reverse complement strand
AGTTCCATAAAGGGGAATTTGCACAACAAAAGAGAAATTAACCGGAAAAGGGGATATAGCATTAGCTCGCAGGTTGTGAATAGTTTGGTCAGGAAAGAAAGGGTAACGGAGAAGGAGTTGTTCGCTAATTTCCAACGAGTTAGTCCCGTAAAGGCATAAGTAAGCTTTACTTAACACCATGGTTTGTCATATAGTCAAATAACAATAAGACATTTTCTGCACATTTTCAACATACGTTTTTACATGCTTCCAGACCAATTTTCATGCTATATCACATGGTTTTTTTAAATTTTGAAACAAAATCTGACGTCAGCTCACGTGACTGGGATCCGTGGGTAAAAATGCCACTATCAATTTTTTTGACCTCACTGACCAAACAAGACAATTCATTTAAAAGTTTGATTATAACAAGTCCTGTACTCGGAATAGCAATTGGGCCTGCATTACTATTGGGTAAAGTTATTCTAATTTAACTTGTGTTAAGGTACACTTCATGAAATTCATCAGAAAAAATAATCAAGAAAAGGAGGGGACCGAATTGGCATTTTCTTCGTGAAAACTAGCCCTCAACATTGCATTTGTGCTGTATTCAACTGGATAATTATTTGATTTAATCTTACTCCACATGTGTTCTACTACGAAAACAATGCACGCAAATCCAATGCAAGACACAACGAGTGTGATCAACCCACCAAAATAGGAAATCCCAATTTGATCAACTAGCGCATTGTTCTTCATTTTCGACTCAACACATTGACTACTAAGCCATCTGGATTGTATTATCCCCAATGTACCGTCCTCTTGGTATTTTCGAATCAGGTTTGAGAGCGTGCGCTTAATAAGAGAGCCCTTCTGCAAGGCAATTCCATAACCAGCGTCTTTAATTGCTTTTCCAGCAAATTGTATCTTACAGTCTTCTTCCTTTGCAATATAATGAAATATAACAGGATAGTCGTGAATAATCGCACGAAGCTTCCTAAAATAGATTGTATACAGATATTGTTAGAAAAGAGGAAAAGGAAGAAATTCCAGAGTGACTACAACCTTGGAAAAAATATTTCCCTGTTTTGTGGTTTTAAACCCCAATCATACACAGTTCCTTTTCCCTCATGTGTCCAGAAAACTAGGACGGAAGTAGATGATGGCGGGAAACCTGGTAGGATAGCACATCGCAATTACTTTCAGCCAAAATCAAAAGATAAGATAAGTCAACGGTAGACTACAAAATGCAAAATGTACATACTATAATTCGGTTTTATCTCAGCTCATATCAAACCTCTGCTGTAGCATAAGTATAAATCTCATGGTTTGTTGCATTTATTTTTTTATATCATGAAATTTTCATTTATTTTAATTCGCCAGTTGTTTTAACTTCATTCTTTATTCACTACTTTAAACATTTACACGTTACTACTCTCTAATAACAAGCATGGCAACTGTGTCTAAGCACCATCATATACCTGAACATATCAGTTCAGGCGAATCCCACTCCTTGTTCCGTACGCAAAAAATGTAGGAAGTCGCTCAAATGCAAACTACAAATGTAGTAACTTATACAAACCTTTAACATTACAAATTCAATCCTTTTCCGATATACCAAACAAATTCTTGCAACATATTTATGAAAGAAATTTTCGCATGTCTTGCTAATGTTCCTAACGCGCCCATATATAGGTTAACAAATATAACATTTTTGTACGAATAATTAAATCACGTAATTAAATGTTCTGTCACTGTATTTCGTCATATTTGTTTCGTAACGGGAAGTTCATTCCAGAATATACACTATAACAAGATCAGGTCTTTCGTGTTTACAATTTACAATGTTTAATAAAATTTAATCATGATGGAAGTTGAAACGTTTTTCGCTAAGATGAACAACACACCCAGCAACATCATGTCCCAACGTTTGTGATTCGTTACAAAACAGACACATGGGAGAGGGGCTCCCCCAACCCCCACATATGGAGATTTGTATAATTGGCTAGTGTGTTGTTCAGGTACCTGATGCAAAAGCTGTAGATATTTCTTGGTAATTTTGTAATAGAGTTTGGCCAGATAAAATTCCATAATGACATTGCTTGTTCTCATATTGATTTTACAATTAGGCTTTGTATTATTAATGCGTTGCTCTTATTTTTTATGACGTCTTTTGAAGACTTAATCCTATTCTGGCTTGGAGGCAAAAGTTCCCTACCCCTCAGTTTTACTAAAATATCTTCTTATAGCGTGTTGCATTGGCAATAATACTTCTAGTAGCTGAGTTTTTATCTATTTGGAGTAAGATCATGCAAAAATTGTTTTTATAAACTATTGACAGGTAGTTCGCCACGCCCTTTTATTGTAAGTTGTATTGTAGAAACAGTTTGCGTATAAAACAAAGAATGATAATAATTTACTAGCAAAGTAACACTAGATAAGTGTGTACACCTTCTTACTCCCAACTTGCATCCCTATAACACCCACCTACGCCCCGGTCACGCCCAATAATTTTCAACATTAAAAGTAGATTTTTCTTGTAATTTTGACATTTTGGCACTCCATTATACTTTGAACGCTTTTTTATGACATATATGTAAATAAAAGTCCACTGGTTTTAGCTTCTGTCTTTCACTATTTCAATTTAGTTCAATCACTTGTCAGGAAAAAAAATTCAACAATTTTGGTGCCTGACGCACAAGTTGTTGTACAGTCCTTCGAACAAATAATAACTATAAGAATTGATTCTAGAGAAACCTATAGTAGATAAATGAAGAAAATATAAATACTAGTTTATATTATGAGCAAACAAATAATTTAATTTCTTTTTGACTATTACATTAAAATATTTGCATATTCTGCTGACGTCAGCAATATATCATGTAACTAAATCCCTCATAATGGCTGCCATTTTAATTGATATTATAGTGATTTTATGTACCAAGATTAATTTAGAAATCATTTACGGTTAGGAAGTTATGCGTAGGTCACTAACATTGATATAAAAAAATTCTTGTTTTTGTTATAACTGAAATTATTACATATGATGATAATGATAAAAATGCACAATCAAATCCGTGAAAGTTTATTCCCGCGAAAAATCCAATAAGCAGTAAGTCGCGAAAAGAATTCCTAGAAATCTCCAATCGCGAAAGTTAATTTCAAAACTTTTCGGACCGCGAAACATTTTTCCCGCGAAATCTTCTTCCCTTAAAGTAGTAATATCTCCCAAGATATCTCCCAAGATATTTCGATGAATCGTTCATAACCATGAATGGTATCAATTGATTGTTAGTGTATAATTTTGGTTGGGATTGTTTTCATAAAGAGTCTTGTTCGCTCATTCCAAACGAATAACAATTAACCACTCTGATGATCATATCAGTCCAAATACACGACCTGCTAACTTACTCGAATTTCTAATATAAACGCCTGTATTACCAAGAGCATAGTTACTTAGTCGCTCGTTACTTGTTACTAATTTGCGAAATTTCGCTAGTTTTAAATAACCCATCAGTTGCAAGAGCGTAATAGCTGATAACCTCGAGTTATGGTATATTACCAAGAACTTATATTTGTTAACTAGTTGTTTTATATACTCAATGCGTATTTATTAGATGTATAACCCCGGGGTCCTAAGCTCGGTGGGCCTGCAGAGAGGCTAATGTTTATATGTTACTCTATGTGAAATGGTCATTCGAAAAATTATCCTTAACCGTTTTCAATTTTCAGGGTGATTTATTGATATTCCTATCGAAACACAAAATTAAAATTATCGGCTTCAGGAGAAATCTTTTTCTTATAATGCTATAAATGTTATTTCGATCGAATAGAGATGCGCAGTTAAGATTTTCATAGGTTCACAGGATGTTCACATTTCTTCTTCTTTTATTGTTCCCTCGTTGTTCCCTCTTAATAGCTTATTTTGTAAGCTTACTTATTTACTTGTCAACTTACTCAATAAACGGCGCACAATGTGATTATTTGTTTTTGTAAATGTCGACATTTTCTATTTCTTGTTGTTGTTTTGTCAACCTCTCTTTTTTAGTGAGAAATTCTTTCTTTTGTCATGCATTTTCTTTGACAGAGCATTCACAGCTTGTAATAATTATACAGAAATTAAAATTTAAAATCGTTAAAGCGTGAAACATCGCATATAAAACAAATCCGAATTATTTGGTATCGATTCTATGTAACGTGCATAGCTTACCCGGACTTCAGGTCTTCAAAAGCCTTGCTGGTGTTCTTAAAATTGTAGTGTTTCATGAAGCGATACATTCGGTTCCAGTTGGGATCAAGACTGTCGCGAAACATTTGTGTATGTGCTGAGTTGGCGACCGTACCATACGAAAAATCTGTAGTAGGATTGATTATCTGAATGGAAAGTAAACAAAATATTCCTTACTATTGACTTTTCATTTCTTTGTAAACTGATGTTTGCTATGCTAACTAATTTTCTATTTTGTTTTCTCTGTCATAGTAAGGAATATGACAAAACCGGAGAATGGACCGGGAAAAATCAAACTATATTTTATACCATTTCGTTCTATATGATAGTTTCCAGATTTCCTGCAAGCCTTAGGATATCACTATGTGGAGATATTTTGCCACATGCCCTAAAATTGGATCATTTCCTTTTTATATACATATATTAGTGACTCAAAAAGTTCATATAACCTGTCCACATAAAATGTAGACAGCTATATTTCATTCATACATGAAAACTTTCCTGAAATTCACTAAAACGTTTCTTTGAAATTTGTGCCGTTTATGTCTTTTCGTAGGATAACATTATGACGACAATTGATTAAGAGCTTTAACTTATTCAGATTCACCTATTTGACACGTTCTGGCCAATAAACAGGAAATCGTAATCTTAATTTATGAGTCTTTAACATTCTACATGATTTTGACTAATTTCGACAAACATGTTCGCATTTTTTGTTATTGTTTATGAAACTCAAATATAATTTGAAACAAACTCACCTTTGAATCTTTAAATCCAGTAATTGGTAAATTACTTTCATGAAGCACTTTGTTAGCAGTCAGTACTGCTGTGTATGTTGACATAATTACTATCATACACATGGCAAGTATAACAGAAATAAACCTTGAACCCATATTCCGAGGATTCTCGCCACCTATGTCCCTTTGAAAGAGTAATCCACATAAGTAGGCGAGGCTTTCTCTCAACGTGTAATGTCGGTTCTGTATTTTGTTGCTTACATTTTCAACGTAGATTAATAAGAAACTTGATACAAGTATTGCCAAAAATACTGTTAGCCATAAGTAACTAGAAAGTGGTCGAAATGCTTCGATGTTCAGGAATGGAATCTTACTCTTTTCAGCTACTGTAGCTATAGCAACACCACCAATCATATATGGTTGCGAAAAATCAACTACTTTTGCTCGTTTTTCATTTATAGTTAATGGAGCTAATGCCATATCTGCTTTTCCAGAGACAACATCACCAACAATTCCACCCCATGTATCATTAACTTTTTCACCATACGCTGAATCCTCTACGATGTATATTTCAGTAACAATTCCTAAATCAATTTCTAAATGTGTTAACAAATCCATGCAATAACCAATACAACAGTGTGGTGTCTTTAGCTTTGTTCTGTGTCTATTATCATATTTCCAGCAAACCTTTCCAATTTTGCATGTGTTTTCGTAACCGTTATATAAACTGTCTGAAGGATGGATAGTTGTAAACGGTGGTTCTAGAATGGTTACAATTTTTATTATATTCGCGGGTAAAGGCTTCGGAAAATCAACCATAAAATCTCTAGCATTACGTTCGAATTGTAAAACCGAAGATGTTGCTTCTGCCACTAAATGCCACTGTCGAATAGTATTTCTTGCATATACATTAAAGATGCTTGGATCGATTGTCTGAGTGGATTTTGACTGAAAATTGTGGTCCATCCTGAGAGAAACGAAAAATGAGATTAAATTTTTATTTTCATACAGAGGGCCCTTCTAAGGTCTACTTGACATTTGGAACAACAAAATTAATTAGACTGACAGCAAAACAAGTTTTTGTTCAATTATGTGTATGTTTTGTGCTCTTAAATGCGCGAGAAACATGTTTTTCTTCTATCAAAATACATGTAAAACGTCTCCCTCATGTAATCGTCCCCTCTTAAAAGTGTCAAATAGAAATTCATTGTATTTCAAATTTGTGGCACGAATTTTACGTAGATACATTGCTGCTTTTACCTTCAAAGTATCTAAAACATTCAATGTTTTAATCAATCACGTCATTAAAATGAAATTTTCAAATTTGTAAAGTACGGCAGCCATTGTATCAAATATTTTTAATGAAGGGAACGTAATTGTAATGGCTGAACGTTTTATAAAAAAGTGTCATTTATTTCCATTCTGTGAAACAAGCATTTCGGGATAATAAACACGTACACCTCATTAAATTTTGTTTTGCAACACCACGTAATAAACATGTTTTATCTTATTATCACACAAGAATTCGGGACAGTTTTGCAACTTTTAGGACTTGAAATAAAACTTTGACAATAAATCCTTACCGTTTGGCTGTTTTCCTTGTGCAAATGTTCCCGATTTTTATTAGTGAAGAATTTGATAGGTTATACAATACCGTTGTATAATGTCGTTTAGAAGATATTGCTAACACATTGCTGGGTATTTTACTATTTGCCATGAGTACGTCTAATTGATGTGTTATCCAGACATAGTCTTTGTTATCTAGGTCAATACTTGTAGCAACCTGTAATATTGATACTGTACATTCTAATGAACATAGCGTGATATATATTTTAATCCCGGTTGATTTCAGAAGAAATAACTGTCTTTTGATATATGTTGTATTTGTTTGATATTGGTTAGGAATAACAAATGTATGTATATGATGATGACTATCACATTCTACCATATTTATTAGTAGTTGCATTTCTGCTTCAGATGTAATAACTATAAATCGATTATAGGGAAACTGTTTGATTAACGTATGAAGAACGCAGGGATACTGGAGTAGATGTCGATAAGAGATTTTTGCCTGTAAAGAAATACATAACTGAAAATAAAGAATAGTAGAGACAATGGATATACAGCGCAGGTGAGCTGAATTTGCATTCAAATAATTTCCTTTCTTATTGGTATACGTTCCTACTTTTCACGATTGACACTTTGAAAGAAGCTTTTAGAATACTGTAATTGTCATATTGGGAATTTTGCTTTAACGAGAATCAAGCATCAAGCAGGCTTTTATCAACAATTAAAATAATGATGCAATATTAACCACAGTTCTATACAATATTAATCACAGTTTGAAAATCCTTACAATGCGACACGACTCCCATGAATACATAAATATATGAATAAGATGAACACATCATATGAAGTGCCATATTCGTAAGCCTTTAATATTATTCACAAACAGCTACAATATCTAGTTAACCCTAATTGGTACGGGCTTTCAGGAGATTGTTTGTATGGGGGGCTAAATTTGTTCCCTCGAAAAGCACGTTCTAACAATTTCTAACATTTCATCTCGCGAAAATTATTAATTCGAAAATGTTTAAAAATTCAGATTTACGTACCAAAGAAATATTTATTTGTTTCTTATTTGTATAATATTCCATAATATTATCCAAATTTGCAGTACTCAAATAATTTCTTGCAATGGTATTTTCAATTAAGTTGCATATACACTGATTAACTTGATAAAGTGTGAGATTTGGTGCTCCACATTCGTAAATCTGCCATCTTGCATAAACAACTTTCGTTGATAAGGTATTTAGCAATGACGTCAGTGAAGACAAGAAAATGAAGTATAATATTAGCAAGCTCATAATATACTCAAAGTACTGTTTTACTGCAACAATTACTTAATGCCACAATATCATTTACTTTTACTTCTTCTGTGTCTTGTTTCCACCTCCATATCTTCGTTAACAATTTCATGTTGATACTTGTAATAATTATTCACTTCTTTTCTGTTTGTTATTATTATATTTTTGTCGGACATTAGTCTCATCTATAATGAAAAATGTGAAGGACAATATCAAAATTATTATAATAGTTTCCTGTCCTTCATTTTTTTACTGGAAGAATATTGTTACTTTGTGTATACAGATATTATTAATAAAATAATAAATTTATGAAATATAAATTTTATCAAAATTAATGTGGCGCCTGAAAAAAGTATTTTCTTTTTCTTTTCTATTCGACTAGGTGTCCCAATGACACCTTACATACATGCACACTACACATGACCGCACCACTAGCTGACGAGGCAAAATATTGCATATTGCCAGACTAGTGACGCACCCAAAATATAACATTTAATGAGCGTGGCCCCTCGAGGACAGTAGGTCTATCTGGGAATCGAACCCTGATCGCTCAAACACAAGATAAGAGCGCTAACCACCATCTCAAATAAATAAACTTTGAACAAAAGCAAGTTATTATACAATAAATACTCTGCGTGAATCAACTTTATATGTTTGTGTCGGCGACATACACATTTGTTTTGCAAATTTTGTAAGAGATAATGAAACATGCAATAGCCTGCCAATTGAAGTAACAACTAGAAGAGCGTTCCACTACAACGAACATGCTCGAAATGATGGCATTCATGAAAAAGGGAAGATTCATTCCTGCTTTGCACGAGTAAAAAGTAAAACTGTATCATAAAATAAACTGTTAGGCAATTTATGTGCAAGCACTCAAACAATTTACTGGATCTGCGAAACGTAGTGTTAATGCGGGCATAGCGAGGGTCTGAACTCGGATTTGTTTGTAAACAAACCAGCAAAAAAATAAGATGCTCCCCATTTATGGATTATGTGGGAACAAAACTATATATATTAAGAGCAACCTCGCTCCCAGGGCTTTTTATCCTTGTTTGATGAAACTGATACCGGAAAAAAGCCCTGGCATCGTCTGCCCGTTTACGTAATTTGATTGGCTGTTTGAATTCCCTATCACTTAAGTTTTTTTAACACAAGATGGCGGCGGCTGTTTTTATCTAGTAGATTTATTTAAAAATTACTAAATTATAGATATAGTTATAAGGGAGCGTTTGCATGAAGACCTGAAATGGGTTTTATCCGAAATGAAATCTCATGCCGGCATGAAATATTGTTCGTTTACATGTGTACTGTCCGAAAAGAAAATGCAGATGATTAAAGACATGTAACGTAAATTAACTTTAACCGTAACAGTAGCAATGGATGAAGCATAAGAGATCCTAGTTTTAATTTAAGAATTTTGAGACTTTTGCGGTTTTAGGCCTTTTTCATGTTCCCGCCCTATTCGGCAGAGCGTCCATAAAACAAGAATGGGGATAGGTCTTAACGCGAATTACTCTTGATAGTGTATTTTAATTAGAAACAATGGAGAGTATTCTTAATTCATTGATTTTTCCATTTCAAGACCTCTCAAAGTCCCACTTTGTCTTATTCTGAGGCAAGCGAGCCCCCCGTCACCCCGTGCTGTATGACCACGGTTGCTTCAGTTCCAAACTACAAAAGATCCTAAGTCTTAAGTCTTCTTATTTTCTTGGAGAGACACCCGGTTTCCAATCCGTAGACAAGTGTCATCCTGCAGCAGAGCAAACAGGGAGTCTAATGGAAAGGAAGTGCAACCGGTGTGCAACTCCTAAAGAAGGCTAAAATGCCTCTCCGGTTCGCCTGTTATCAGCATGAAGCTCCCAGTATAAAGGTCACAATAGTTCTTGGGAAAAGTGGACATTGGACCAGAGGTATGCAGAATGCAATGCACACATAGGCATAACCACTAAGCCTAGAAGCGAAGCAAAAAACAGAACTACCTCTCAGCTTATGACCATTGGATCAGAGGTGTAAAAAAAAAAAAAGCTACACTTGATCTTAGCTTTTAGGTCGAGAAGCGTTACTTTCTAGTCTGAAGTCTAACTGGGAAAGTAAAGTCTTAAGTCTTAAGTCAATCTGAAAATGTAAACTGAAAAAGTTTAACATAGAGTTTCTTTATATATATAGACGATATTTCATTAGTTGTGGAACTCATTTTGATTATTTTGGCGCCTAGTCTCAGTATATTACGTGAACGATTGCAGCCTTGTATATCATATAAAAATGCAATATAAACCCACTTGTAACTTATAATTGACAATTCGATTAGGAACGCTAGACGTCTTAGTGACGTTTGAGCAGACATTTTCTCAAAATCCGTCATATATTATTTTCATGTACCTTTATACCAATTTGTATATGATGTATGATGTATGATATATGTGACCGTATTCCTATGTTGCAGGCCTGTGTTGTGTGCTTATTTAAAAAGGTCCCGCAACTCAAAACATATGAGTCGGGACACAGAGAGAACCGTATATGATGTTTCCAAAAGAAACATTTACAACATCCACCAACGTTTATCTCTAGTGAAATCTTTTAATGGATCCATTCTAAGTAGTATCTGGTCCGAAGGACTATACTAGCTGCGGAATAAATGTGTTCTATGAAGCAGCTGGATATGAGATATGTTCTGCATCGAAGATGTTTGGTCTGTGCTATGCAAACATTTTTTATAGTCTTTGTTAAATTGTAAGGGAGCGTCGTTTTAACGGTTATTTCTTAGATATACCTTCCTGCTCCTATAAACGTTTTATTGCAGACGTTTGTAATTGTATGAAGCACGAGTTTGTCTTATCAGCTGTTACCTTTAACTTTGTTTTTCCCTGTATTTTTTGTTATTGGTTATCCTTTTAGAAAAAGCAAAACACTACGAAAATAAGTTTGGATTAGAATAATTTTTTGGAGATAACCTCAGGCTGGAAAAAAGAACATATACTTGTTAGGGTGACCGCCTACTTTCTGAAGGTACGGGAGCTGATCAGAGAGTATTGTCTATTATTTAAAATAAACATATTCCCTAACATTTTCTCGTGAACATCTATGTTACGCGTAAAACATTCAACGGCTCTTTTCCTATTACTTTGAAAGCTGATATAATTTTTCCTAGTAGTTGTATAGTGTGTCTCGTCCACCTACAGAAAGATTTAAACGAACTGAAAAATTATTTTTTCAAACAGTTCTTGTTGAAATGTTACAGAAATTTCAAACATGTTGAAAACAATATTTAAACTTTCAAAACCACATTGGTTATTAACTTTATCCTACTACTATTGCATAACCTGCAAGTTATGAAATATATACTATTACATAATGAGGATGAACTTTTTTCTAGTTACTAGTTCCTAGTACTTTCTACTAGTCACTAATTACTATTTACTAGCTACTGTTACTGTTACTTTTTACTAGCTATTAGCTTCTTTTTAATAGTTACTTTTTACTAGTTTCTAGTTGTTAGTTACTACTTAGAATTTATTTGTACGCACAGACCTATTAAGAACTGTTTACTTGACCATGATCACACAAGTATATTAAATTTATTGCGGCGTATGTGCCGATTATTTTACACAATATTTAATGTATTATTGAATTGAAATTAAGTGAAGATGATATAATGCATCGCAAAGATGTTCTATCGCATACGCAATACGCAAATATTTTAAACAATATTTAGTACACATGGATATAATTGTTACGACATATATTTTGAAATTTAGTATTTAGTATACTCTATAAAACTACAACAAAAAATGTGTTGGTAATTTATGACGAAATGTCGTCCCAAATTGACTGTAAATAAAAATGTGATTAACTCGATGTATTGTCTCGTTCTAGGTAATTTTCACAAATACATATATGGGTTGTGTATTGTTGATTGCGTATGTAATGTTTCAAAATGTCAATATATCAGGAAAACAAACACGAATAATGTACAATATTGTTATTTACCTTACACCGCTTTCAAACGCAACCCAGATATAGACGTATGTACGTAGCTATATTCGGATACAACCGCATGCACCTAGAACCAACCTGAACTGAAAATTACGACTAGCGCTTCTGAAAGGTATATCATTTACATCAATTTTTAAATATGAATTTGATATAAACCAAACCTTTTTCAGTTTTAATGACATATTTCGGAATATTCATACTCCATCTGCAGATTAACATTAAATGTTCTAGCTACAAGATCTTCATTGAATAAAACTAAATATTTTAATTGTACTAATTATATTCTAATAGTTTTAATAGTTTGATATTCACCAAACACTACGCTGTAAATATATCATCCTTTGTATAATAACATTCTCTTTTGAGGACAGTTCCAGTGAGTTCCGAAAGCTTAAGTAAATAATAATAAAATACTAGCAACATATGTACTTTATTCTTTCATCGTGTTTATATCAGTTTTATACTTTCTTTTTCTTATTAAACTTCGATGGCCAAGTCACACATCTATTCCTAGCTACAAGCTAGGGGGGGGGGGAGGGTGAATTCAAACTTTGAACAATTTTTGGTCATTTCTTGATCACGTCAGCAAAAAGTGACGTCAGTAAAAATATTAGTGAAAATTAATCTACTTGACATGGTCTTTACTCACACCAAGATTGAAGACGCATGCATAAGTATTTTCCCAGATCTTAAGGGGGCGATTAAGCCCACCCCCCATACCAAACAATCTCCTGAAATCCCATACCAATTAGAGTTAAGTGTCGCTATAATGGGTTACAACCCGTTGCTACAGGCGTTGCTAAAGCAACATATATACATCTGGGATAATAAATTCCAGTTTTTGATAAGGAAAGCAATTTTTATATGTTTTTGAGTGTTGGATTGGCTTGTAAGGCGACTTACTCTTTTTTTGCAGATAACTGCAACTTTAAAGGTTTGCTTACAAATTCCTTGCTTACATACTTACTTGGTGAATAGAAAATATATATAAGACGGTGGCTCGTTAAAGAAGAAGAGCATTTTTTCCATGCACAATAAAAAAGAATTCAGGTAGCTTATTTGAAAATACCAGAATACTTATATAGTGAAACAACAAAAAAGAAGGTAAGAGTTAAGCGGGGGGGGGGGGGGGGGGGGGGGC
>JANTOQ010290359.1:0-12950 GCA_027564595.1 Bythotiara depressa | reverse complement strand
AAATCCCAACTTAAGCAATCAGTTTTCGTCGCACTTTGCTTTGCGGCCATGTTTATCGATGCTTGTTCGTTGTTGTGACTCGCTTTAAAAGTATGTCTCGATTAATCCATTTCATCTAACTACCTGGGGTTCTCATCATTTCAGCCTACAGCACACCTAACATAATTTAGATGCGTGAAACACCGCGCACCAGGCTAAAATCTTATGACCAGGACTGAGATGCATTGATCTTTGGTACTTTGGTAATGAAGTAACTATGGTTGTACATCACAGTTGAACATTGGAGCCTCACCCTGTAATTGGTCCATTTGTGTGCTTTGTGAGATCATAAAACTATGAAAACATTAAAGTAAATACAATTTTCAATGTTGATATTTGTGTTCTACCAAGTTTCCACATGACAACTACTCCCATTCTTGAGTTTTTGCACATTTAAGGAAAAGTGGCAAAACAGAATTGAGGTCTAAAAAAATAAGTTTGTCCAAGATTATAGTTACATTAATATTTTGATTTTTGGACATTAATGTTTTAACAACCTTTATTTTCTTGTTTTAGTGACTTGATGCAAAATCCTCTCATAGTTCCTCTAAAGATTTTAAGAGGACATAAAGTAACAGATGACCTAGGTACATCTTCTTTCTTGATTATCACTTTGAGATGATTTTTTTCAGATTGTATATATTCACATTGTGAATATTGTATATATTCACATTGTGAATATCCATTGCATTTATTTAATTTTTTTCTTTCTTTTAAAACAAGCATGCCTTGTACTGTAAATAAAACATAGTTGAAACACCCTTGACTCACATTTTGGGTTTATAACACGCTTTACAATATAAATATTTTTCATCAGGGTAACAGGGAAATTACTAAAATTTAATTTTAGATGGGTTGCAAGAGATATATCACATGAAACTGCTATGAAAATGCATTGGGTTAATAAAGGTGTCTGTGGTATATAAGTACAGCATGGACATGAATTACTGCACCTCTTCATGAGAGTTTTGATAAGACTGTCCATAGTGTTTACAACAGTTATTAATAACAACCTTACCCTTTAATTCATAAGCATCCTGGTTATATTAAACTTCCCATTAGAAACCTTTATAATTTTATGATGAACCAGGGGGTCTTATCAGCTTTTACCAAATTTATTTTACATTACATTTCCAATAATTAACCCCCTGGAAAAAGAAAAATAGCAAAGAAATGACCAATGATTTGATTCCTTTCCGGGGGCACTATCCATGGATCCAAGGATTAAAATATATCCTTAAAATATTAAGTTTCTTCCATGACATTTTTGATTGGTTCCTAATGTTGTGTTTCTTTTCATATTATAGGAGTTATTGATTGCGAGTTTCATCCTCATCAGCCATGGATATTCACAGCTGGTGCTGACAAAACAATTAGACTGTTCACCTGATAAAATAGAGATGTACTTTGTTTTCATGTGTAGATTTAATTTAATAAAAGATGAAGATTCTTTTAACAACAGTTTTATGCCCACCACCTTTTCACTTGTTCATATTTACCTAAAAGTTTGATCTTGTCTGGTTTCATTTCTGAAAACCCATGATCTCTGCAAATAAAATATATTTTGATATTGACCAAAAGGATGTTCATATATCATTCCACTTGACAGACACGATACTGCTATTTAGTAATGTAGTAAAACCATTCCCTACCTGAAATATTAAGCAAACCTGTAAGCATTTGTTTTTGTTGCAAAAAAAAAATTGTTTGATATAAAGTGTAGAATACTTAAATAAATAAGTATTGTAGGCATAAGGTTGATCATATATGTTGGAAAGATCCAATTAATTGCTTGAAACATTTGTACAGCAGCTAGATATCTTCCATGGAAAAATCAGTTTATACAAAATAAATTTTAAGGTAAAGGGGAAGTACCCCCCATCTTTTTTTTATACTACACTGCTTGTAACACAAAACATGATCAAAATAGCAGTATTTATGAACCACTTTATACTTTAATGTCAGAAATTTTCGCTGATCAATTATTTTCGCAGTTGGACAAATATGGCACATTTTCGCGGAAATTTAATTCCACGATTCAACCAAAAAAACGTGAAACCGCGAAAATTTCTTCCAACCAAAATTTCGGACATGAAAGTATATTCTATGTATGTTCTAAGTATTACTATGCTTTTTTGTGTTGACAAGTAACAGAAATTATGCTTGGTATTATGAGTAGTCTGGTTCCTCCTACTGAATGTATTGCAGTGATATCATTACAGACTTTCAAATCCAACCTTTGTTGATGCAAGTCCGTTTAGACTCTCATTATAACAATTACAAGAGTCTAATTTTTTAATAAAAAACAGTTATATATTCAAAGAACCTATCCATCTATTCCCCTAGTGTTTTTACGGCATTTTCCAAAACCACTGACCACTGACCAATTGTAAATTTTCTATACCAGTAACTTGGACCAGGACCCAATAAAACTTAAACCATAAAAACTAAAAAAATTAGTACTTTCATGGATTGTTTATTGATGACTTTTGTCGCGAGTCTTTAAATAGGTATGTTTTATTATTATATATTATTGACCACACCCATTGATTACATTACTGGATTTTGTTAAAGAAAACAATCCCTGGTAGGCGTACAGACTTAAAATTTGGTCAGCCAGTAAGACAAGACAGAATTTCAAGGATATTATTGACTCAGCCCGTTAATAAAATCATGGTAGCTTTCTAGGAAATAATTTTCCACTAGTCGTACGGACTTCTAATTCCGCCAGGTGATTAAAGTAAGACAATATAATTTATATTAAATTATTGATATATTAATATATCAGGTCCTGAATATCCTGAAAATACACAAATAATAAAAAACTTTCCATTCCTTTGTTTTTGCAAGGATTATGAAAGCATAAGATATTTTAGTGTTTTACATATGACGAGTTGAATGCTTCAAAAAATATTGCTTTGTTTTTTTTCTATGTGGATAGTGTGCTTCATGGCACATTAAACTTCAACATTACATACTTATCCTTATTACTTAACCAGTTTGATCAAAGCTATGTAGCTATTGTTTTGTGAAGTCACTTTGCAGGGCTTTCTTTTTGTCGCCATTACAGAAAGAAAACTAAATTTGGTTTTGAGTATCCTATACAAGGATTGATCAAAAAGTGGTGTAAGTCTTGAATTAAATATTTTGATGCAAAAATATCCTAGACTTTTCCTATAAGACTTTATTAAAGAAGGTTAATAATAAGGGTCTATTTTTCCATGGTCTGAGTCCAGGGTCCAATTCTGCAAAAGTTGGTTGATGGTTTTGGAAAATGCTGTGTCTTTACAAATAA
This sequence comes from Bythotiara depressa, assembly GCA_027564595.1. NCBI lineage: Eukaryota > Metazoa > Cnidaria > Hydrozoa > Anthoathecata > Bythotiaridae > Bythotiara > Bythotiara depressa. Next base: position 9,616 of record JANTOQ010290359.1, on the reverse strand, counting down.
AGAGTGCTGATTCATTTATAAAAGTTTATAGTTCAATAAACATACACACAAAAATACAAACACAATGTTCTTTTCACACATGCTTGAAAGTGGTGTTTTGATATTAGAGATTATAAGGCCTTGTTTCCATGTGTAGAGGCTGCCGTTCTTAGCATACTTCATTTACATGCTTGGTGTCTTTGATTCAATGATAAATAGGCCAACAGCAATAATTTTGAAAATATTTATATCAAAACTTATAATCAACTTTAAAGGATGGCCAAATTACTAAAACTGCTGTAAACAATGACTTCGCTTATGATCGAACAATCCTTTTAGTTTTACTTGTTTTGTTTTAACTGTTAATTTGGTGCCATAATTTTTAATCAATTATTCATTAAAAAATTAAAAATTAAATCGAAGCAAGCGTAGACTCAGAATTTAATGGATTAATTAAGGTAGATCTCATCTTCAGAATTATACTTGCAAAATATATAGTGTTTCGTGTAATGTTGAAGAGTTATTTAGAGTAAACCTACATGGTTTAGTCTTTTGTTTTTCCACAAAAAATAAAAACTGGCAAAATATTTTCACGTGAATCTAATTGGACTCTCACAACAGTGACTTTCTTGAATTTAGGTGCGAATCAGACTTGCGGATGCACATCGGATTTGAAAGCCTGCATTATATTGTTCTATCTCAGTAAAATATAATGATAATCAGAAACTTATACTTATTGAAGCATGAAGCATGAAACAATTGTTATGTCTTTGAATTGACAAAAAAGTGATTAGCATTTGTACATTAAATATCCATATAAGGTTAAGGTATTATCAAGGAACATGTTGCTGTTGATTGTATTTTTTCTTTTGAATTCTTAAACTAAATTCAATCATATGCATGTGTATTTTAACAAGCTGTCAGTCCATGTTTCATAGATGTGTTGCATTACATGCTTCAAGTTAATATTTATTAGCTTCTGTCATTGTATTCACTCATTCACTTTTTCACTCGTAACAAGGAAAAGGCTAAATTTATATACTTTTCTTCCTTTTTACTCGTGAATTAATCATTAATTGTACTCAAGATCATTCAGTTACGTGTACTAATAACTGTGGACAAGTCGCCAAAAATTCAAAAATCTTATTTCACAATTGCTGCAAAGATGTTCATTGATATAATGAGAGAAAAATGTTTCAGTTTACCAATGCCTTATGATCTTAGGTACTTTGGAATTAAAGTGACTGTGGCTCCTTAGCATGGTTGGAAAAGGGGAAGGTGGTAACCAACATTTTCCTCTTGTCCCATTAATGCAGCTTCTGTTTGTGTCTATCTGATAATGTAATAGTATTGATGGTGTATCAGTATTTGTTTATCAAAGGGGTTATCAGAACTTCTAGTAGATTGTCTCTGAATCACCTACATATATTCTTCCTCTCTACTCAAGATGTTTGTTGACCTGTTCAAATCAGATATGTTACTTCTTATATGCATCACTGTTATGAATTCTATCGACAAAACAATGCCCCATCATATAACTTTCCACTGTGTCAACTCTATGAAACAAAAGCTAGTGACTAATGAATGAATGTTGTTGGATTGATACTTTTGTTGAAATATTAACATACAGCATAGCTACAGTGCTGACATTTTATTCCCAACTATATATATACTTAAATAAACCCTTAGTATTTCAGTCGATTTCACTACTGTTATCGTTATACACAACATAGCTTTACATTTTACAGCATCATCTAAGAATCATATATTATTTAGTTTACTATATATTGTTGATTTGTTTATGTATTTGTGACTAAACTAACTAGTTGTTATGTTGCCTCCACATCACAAATACTCCCTTCCTTGTGTAACACAAATGAAACCTGTATGTATATAAATAAATACTCAATACTCATTTAGTTATTGGACTGGCAAACGATAATATACCCCATTCAATACTCATCTCATTTCTATTGTGTTTCTCCAGGAGGTAATTATTGAAAATTCAAGGGAAATATGGCTGGTAACATCTCCTGGTTCTTCATAAAATTATAATGGTTTGGAAAAATAAATTTATGCGTCAGGAAGTATACTGATGCAAGGGTTGGAATGTAATGTGTTATAATGTATTAATCAGTAAATGGCATATGTTTAGGCAAGATGTGTGAAAAACAAAGGATAGTTTGGCAGTAGACATGTCAATGAATAGATGGGTTTTGAGACGACAACGAAAGCTTTTGTTTATTGGAATATTGATCTTAATCGTTCTTATGGTACATGTTCTTCTTTTTCATGGCGACATCAAAATAGATGAGAAACATTTTCAGCCATTTTCTGAAAGATGTCGAAGTGGATCTGCAGTTGACCTCGTTGAAAGTATAGTAGGTAGATCTAAATTCGTTGCCGATCTTTTTGTTGTGATGTAGCTTGCAGAATATTAAATTGAATATCAAACCATGTGATGATTATAATACATCTTTAAAATGACCTTCACACTGCCAAACATCTACCCGAAATGAGGAGCAATGGGTGTGTAACAATAGGCACACCATTAATAGCATATTGCTCACATTTTTAACTGTAGCATACTTATTGCTAGCCATTTTTAGCAGTTGGGTACTTAGAAGGACAACAAAAAGGTGCAGAAATTGTAATGTACTGTATAATGAAGCTATTTTTATGTATATGTCCATATGTTTATTATCATAGTTTGAGAAAACATTCCAAATATGTTTTTTGAAGGTGGATACTACACAATCTGGAAATTATTTATGGATGGACAAAACTGGTAGATTCAAACTCTATGTTGTAGCACATTAACAGAAAAAAGCTGAAAACCTCACCCGCTTCCATCTAAGTACCAACGAATTTGACCAAATGTCGTTTCTGAGTATCCCTTGAGATATTAGTAAATGCAAGTTAAACAAACCTTACCTTGTACTTAGCCAGAAGGTACATTATGAAGAAGACCTGTAAAAGTTTATAGAAAATTGTCCAATCAAGTTGGTAAGGTAATCCATTTTGCCAATGTTCATTTAGGTTCTTTGTTTTGTTTTGTTTTCTCTTCATGTCCTTTTGTTTGAATGTTTTAGTGTCGTAATGTTTCAAAAGGACTTGCATATGGTAATCTCTGTCGTTCCTTGTGCATTGATAAAACTATTCAGATTAATTCATGTATCCATCATGGCTCAACGTATGTCCTGATAGGGAAGAATTTGAATGAAGAGATTGTGGTGAAGAAGAAGAAAACGCACAATATTGCAGATGCTGTTGCTGATTTCGAAGGTAACATTGTGCCTTATATTCCTTTGTTTGCTGATCATAAATTGAAAATTGTTCACAAGTTATACTGTATTTGATACATTCAAATGCAATATCAATTTTCTGGACATTCCCCTTATAGGCTCTGATGGCAATGCAAAGTGAAGAAAGCATGGTAGTTCAAAATTGTGATGTGAATACTGTAGTCTGGAGTAAACATTATCAAATATTATTGTTGCTATCACTAATCAGTTTCAGCACTATATTATGATTAGTATTGTCCGTGTAAACTATTCCAGTATGTCGAATCCACACATAAACGAACGTATTAATGTAGCAGGCAGAAATTTCAATATTGTTTTCCAATTCCCACATTGGACATTGATTCATTAGTTGTGCCATGGAACTGTTACAGGTGTTTTTACCTTTTTCGTACCATTATTTGAGAGAATTCTTCTGAAAAAATTGTATTTCTTTAACTCTTAGACTTTATTAAGAGGAATCCAAATATAAATGAGATCCGTATGCATTTTCTTGGTCGCGTTATTGACGAAGTTCGAAGCTCGTTTGGTTCTGATGTTATGGAACTGTTTATGAATAATATCAAATCATTCTCAGAAAATGTATTTGGTCAAAATATTTCCCTTTTGTCACTGGCTGAAATGAGAAGCTCCTGGCAGTTACTTGCTCAAGATGAATTAGTGACAATGGCTTTGTTTCAAAATGAGAAAGTTTTTACTCAGATGAAAGGAACATGTGGTTCTCTGTATGCATTGGAAAAAACAATTCCGTACTCAGACTATTTCCCAGAGGTTCTACCATCATTAGCATGGCCGAAGCGAGTTAAGATTGCAAGGGGATTCTTGCGTCTTTTGAGACAACTTCAGCACACACAAGCTGGACCTCTCCATCACTGCGATATCCAGGAAGGGAACTTTGGTTTAACAAAGGATTTGAAAGTCAAAGTAATTGATGTTGATTTGATATATGCAAGAAATAGAATCAATGAAATTTTACCACAGCCAATATGCACAAAAGACGATGAATGTGATTTCTTTGACTGTCTTTCAAAATGCAATACCACTATAAATAAGTGTACGGACATACAACTGACAAATAATCTGCAGGTATGTCCGGTTCTAGAAATAATCCCAAAATGTTTTCAGCTTAGCATATCAATGTCTTTCCGATCTTATTCTCCCTATTATTTGATTAATCCGTGCATACCTTTCGCAATCATCATGTTTTCCATTAAAACATGGTTTAAAAAAGGAAGAACCACCTACAAGTACCACACAAACCAAGCAGTCGTGATTATTTTGATTGTGAAAGGAACACAAGGTGTTTGGATAACCAAGTACTACTGATATCATGAAAGAAATGCGATTTTTACCCTATAGTGCCTGGAATAGTGCCTGGAAATTATTTAGATCTATATTCATTTCTTTGCTGTTTTGCTTTTTCTAGGGATGTTAGTAATTGGAAATAAAGGGAAAATTAAAGTTAGTAAAAGTTGATAAGTCCCCCTGATCAGGGTAGCCAGTACCTTGAAAAAACTTGGAAAACCCTAGAAAATGAAATAGGGACCTTGAAAACCTTGAAAATTAAGAAAGAAGATAAGGGAACCTTGATAAAGATTTATATTATTTTGACAGTAACCTAATAATAACCTTTGATGATTTGTTTGTGTGAGTGTGGTATTCCAGTTTGTTTTCCAAGGGAAATAGCTGTGAAAACCAGTATAGAAAACTACTGTGTGAGTACCAAAAGGAAGATGTATATTCTTATATATATATATATATGTTTCCAGAAATTTAACATTCCAAATCGCATCCAAATCTCGTAAACACAAAGGATGTTTATCTATAATATAAAAGACCCACAAATTTTATTCTGCATTCTAAAGCTTTCTAAAGTTTTTATATTAATAATAAAATAAAATACATGTGTTTACATTTTATATGAGTAGAATGTGATCATTTATTCAAAAAAATGCTCAAATATGTTTATAATCTTTATAATTTGCATTGTATAAAAACGTATTAGTAAGATAGGAAAAGTTTTTTCACGTAACCCAAATGAAATTTTATACTTCTTACACAAAACATTACTTAGTACCTTAGCTTGTATGAGATACAAAAAAAATATATATATATTTGTAATGAATGTATACAGTATCCTTAATGATAAACATTTTACGCATGTTCTATATATACTGTACTTGTTGTTCACTTGTTGGGTTGTTTGTGATAAAGTAATTGCTTCACGACGAAAATGTTTCTTTTTGGTATCACAAATTTCACAACATGTTTTAACACTTTTGGTGTTAGCAGGATTCCAGTCACCATCCTATTAGACATATCTAAACTAATTTTAATACAGTTCGAACTAAGGGAAGAAATAATTGAAAGTTCTGTGGAAAACCTGCCATGTGTACTTTAATCATTGTATGCGTTATTCTGCTATTTAAATGCAATATTTAGAATAACCTCTTCCCAAGGACATTTTTGGATGGATAATGTATTTCATATATGTTTGTTCCCTTTGATTACTTTGTGATATTGGCAACATTGCATTTTCTTGACCTATGAATCATAAGTGTGATATTTTTCGCAAAAGGCCTAAAAATAGAAATGGCTCTTGGACCAAATGTATTCATATGTAAAAATATTTATCGGAAATTGTGGTAGATGGTGATAGAAGATTATTTGCCATGTTTTCTTTTGTCACATTTTGAATTACATTGTTGTTCTGATCATTTGTTTCATCATGTATTTTTAGATTATGTGTCGAGACATCTTCTTGCCACAGTGGCCACTTTCTGGCTTACTGTCAAGTTTTCAACCAATCCATATTAGAACGAAATTAAATACACTACTACAAGATTGTCAATCAAGCTCGTTTGGGGCATTACCGATGCATCATTCGGCAGTTACGAGAATGATGGAAGATTTAGGATATATCCTTGACCGTTCTTTGTCATAGAAGAGGGATTTACGAATTAAGCAGTTGATCCAACTGTACATATGTGATTAATTTTATAGAATTATATATTTCCCGAAATCCCTGTTACCTGCTTTACACCGGTATTTATTTTAGTGGTTTTAAATTTGTAGGTTATATTGATATTTTACATCTAGAATGCTTTGTTGTTGTATCTCAGAGGAACCATAAGCAGGAAAAAACGTTAGTTTTGATATCAGTGTAAACGTATCTGCATTGCTAGACTGGATCTGGCCTATTTAGTTTCATCGGGAAATCGGATTCACGACAATTCGTGCACGGCGCTGAAAAGGAAAAATTAATTTTACTCTTCACGTTAAAATGTTCTCCGTCTGGTGGGTGTCTTTTAAATAAAGACTAGGTCCTAGTCTACTCCATGTTGAAGTGATTCGTGATAGATGCAGAATCTTGATGATGTAGACTCCGAATGTCAGAAGTAGCCAACAGAGGTGTTCTCAACTGCCAGGAAGTACGTTCTTGAAACTAACTGAAGAGAAACATTGAGCTTTCCTTAGAACACCTCTTTCTGCCAGGAAGCACTCCTATTTCTCTCAGAACACTTTTTCCCAGGAAGTGATCCTAATTTTCTTAGGAAACGAGGTGGTTTCTCATAGAACCGTTCATTTTGCCAGGAAGTCTCAGAAAATAAACAAAGAACAGCTCTATTTGGCAGCACTGACACGCCTCTAGAACACCTTTGTTGACTGCTTTCGGAATGTTCTCCCCTTGTTTCAAATGATATTTTGCTGGGTATGCATATTTGTTTTGATACGCATTCTACGTAAAATATAAGTATGTAAAATATTTTAGCGACTGTGTACGTTTGCTAAATCCAAATTCCCATCAAGTGATGTTAGAGAAAAAATCCAATGGCTCTCGTTCTGTCAGAATTATCGCGTTCTTATCTCCAGAAAGTTAATACATTTAATTTAAACTTGAGTTTTCTTCCGTTCGGGATTTATTTAACTCTTTAAAGCCTGGTTCGCATTGCGCGATAAGCTCTTCACCATTCTGGTCGCGAAAATTATCGGCTTTTGTATCGTTTTTTTCTGGTCGCCATGTGTTCCCACTATAAAGTATTGACTCGTCAAATCAAAACTACTTTCACGAGGCTGATGGCGCAAGAGAAGCATATTTAAGTTTATTATTTTTAATGCTACGTAGACACAGATCTAAAACAAGACCGAATGTTTGATCAACTGCTGTCCATGCGTTGATTACCTTGTCTTTTTCATGATATCAAGGATATTTTTGGACTTCATTAACCAATTCTTCTCCCTCTTGTAGGTTAGAATTAGTTTTCATTGTAATATTTATTTCAGCAACCCTCGCCGTTCAAAACCAATATCGCAATGTGTTCCCACTGCGCGACGAACCGGCGATGAAAAAGGCGATGAGCTTATCGCGCAGTGTGAACCAGGCTTAATGAACAGTGTCCTCTGGAATTAATTAAATTGTTACTAATTTATTTGCTTGTTTCATTATACAAGGTAAAATAAATTAGGCAAAAGCTGATGAGATTCCTGGTATAGTAATATAGGTTTTCTATAAGAAGAGTAATTTAGTAATGCATTAAAGGATACACACAGGGAAAATCTCCAGTTTTAAAAACAGTTTTTTCTCTTTAAGCAAAACTTTTAGAAAGTGTCTGTTTTATCACCTTTTATATAACGTTCATATTAGGTTAAGATAATAAGCAACGCCGTTTTGCAGAAAAATGCATTTTCTTTTAACTCTCAATTCTACAGAGACTTCGGCATTTGGTTTAATTTTTGAAGGGAAATTTATATTTTCCTTTTATTTTGCGCTTATTTGGTTTGTCTAACATATAATTTAAATAGCGTGTCTCAGATTTTTTTAAACTTTTTTTCTTCTTGTAGATAGTTCCGATCAAAGTTCACTCTCAAGAAATGCCGTAGACACAATTTTCATAAAAAAACGTGCCGCTCTCTCCATTGGAGAATGTTTTAAAAAAACTGAGGCAAGCTATTATAGAACCGACTGTGCTCTTTTCAATGGTTTTAACTTAAAACCTCTACGACAAAGGGTTATCAAAGGTTAATACAAAAACTACATCACATTTTGCTAAAAAATGCTTCGGAGAAAAACAAGTTTAAAGTTCTTATTTGTCAATCAAAACATGTAAAAAAAATGTAAAATCCCCCAAAAAGATTTTTTCCCCGTGTGTATCCTTAAAGGGTTAAGTGGAATTTAATTGTATTTTAATGTTAATATTATATTTTATAAATATATGTCAATAATATTTCAAATTTCATAATTAACGCAAATTAATATTATCTAATATTATCGATATATTAACTTTTTTTTTCACATCTTTTTATTCCTTTTTATCAGTGTCAGCGAAATAAATGTTTTTTTCGATTTATTTCCAGGAGCGTAGGAACTGGAGGTACGACCCCCAAAGATGCACCAGTGGGTGCTATATCCAAAAGTAAAAGGCCAGAAAATACATATTTTGAACAGTTATATACTATAAATGCAAAAATAAATATGTGTTATTCTTCTACAACTCGGGATTTCGCACGTTACTAGTTTGTAATAAAAGACATGAATGAATGAACCATCTTTTCAATTTATCCGTTTTATTATGAAGATATGAAGAGTATACAAACAAACTCGTTGTAAATATACAATAAGATCATTGTGCATAATACTCAAAGCGATCGAATATCATTTAAAGATACAAGAGGTCATTGAATCAGTGTTTGCTTTCTCAAAAGACGTTGCTGATGTCAATAGTTTTGGTAAACAATACGTCATTCAAAAGATATTCTGACTTTGTAAAATTTATTTAAAGGGAATCCTGCATAAAAAATAAGCTGGGCTTACATGGAATCCCTTCAAAAATGATGAAAAACCCGTTTTATTTTGTCAAAAAATATCAAGCGGTTCTCGAGATATTGCAATTTTTCGAACTTTTAAGGTAGCAGATGTTCTTATATGGCAAAATTATATTTGGCAATATCTTGGAAAATACACAACCTTAGGAAATACAATTTGGTTCAGATATAGAGACTGACCAAATACATCTTTAAAAAAAATTGATGTTCAAAATGATACATGTCAATCATTCATATGGGTAGTTTAGATGTTCTGAACACAAATATAAAAAATTATATTAAGCTGGATAAATTTGACACATGAACAATAGCAGTGCTTCTGAGATCCCATACAAAAATAATTGAAATTTACATCACTAAAGCACAAATTACAGGAATGAATGTAAAATTTAGGCCTTATCGGGGACGTTAACATCAGTCTATGACGATAATGAAATTTACAGAAGGAACAAAGTTAATAACAACAATGACGAAAGCGGCTATGACGTTGACGTTAACGGTTCTACTGAGAT
>JANTOQ010290137.1:0-12952 GCA_027564595.1 Bythotiara depressa | reverse complement strand
ATGCTACAAAATTTGATCTGGCAATTACAATAAATAATCATACCTTGGGAAGAAATTGTATGATGTTAAGGGTTACAAAAATGCAAAGAAATCCAGAATACTTATGTTTCTAAAATTTTATGGCCAAAGTAAATTTGTCGTTCTTTTAAGGGCACTTTACCTGTATAATCCTAATCTGGTTCAACCACCAAAAATAATATTCATTTTCGAAATTGTCCAAAAACATTGGGAAAATATAGAAATTTTACCAGAAAAATATTTGTAAATACTTTTATACATCAACATGATTCAAGTTACTATGTATATTTTAAACAATATGGCAAAATCTGAATTTTTTTGTGTTATTCACATAATTTTGTTTATCTCTGTCTCTTAACAAACTGAAAAAATTAAATTTTATATCAAAATTAATAAGAATGCTTCTCCCATAGTCAGTGACTAATATTGTTAATATGAATGCCATTATAAACTGGAGCTAATTTATACCTTTAGGTTGATGTAATTTCATTGTAATACCTGGTTAACCAAGTCATTGACTCTTTGCTCCAATCCAGTACATAGTCATAAGAGTGATCATGAAAAGCTTTTGCTAGCACACCAACAAAACCTTCCAGGAATTGTGTTCTTCTTTTAAACTTTAGAACTAGAAAAAAATATTAATGAAAATAAGTGACAAATGTAATTTCTGGAACATACTTAAAAATTATACAAAACAAAAAAAATTATACATAAATTATGCAGAAATTTGGGTTAGTTGCTAATTACATAATTAACTTAATTAACACAATTAAGAAGACCATTTTAATGAAAAGTAGGGTTTTATGGTCAAGTAAAACAGTTAAAAATCTTTGCGAAACACATAGCAGGATAGGTGCTCCACCGTAACTTATGTTCCAGCCAAATAAACATCAATTTCTGCCAAAACGAATTTGAAATATTTTATGATCTACTTTGATTACTTTTACGTGTTTTAAATATTTCACATCTTTTTATGAATACTCCAACCCTTTCTCATTATAGACCCCCTTTTAATATGATTTTCCAATGCCACTTAATTATCATGATCCCCTTTTTAGGAAAACGAAAGTATTATGAAGCGTTTAAATATCGACAAGAAGAACATTTACCTTCTTTATACGCCTGTGGAGCAGATAATGAAGCAACAACAGCATTTAATATTACAGCATCTTCGGTTCCACTTAATTCAAGTCCACTCTCTGGTGAACCTACAATAATAGAAAAGAGGGTTAAGTGTTTCAAATATGAGGTACACAATTTCATCAAATCAATTGGATTCACAGGAACTTTGAAAACCTGGATTCTGGACCTTTTCATGTTTTGACCATGAAAACCAGGACCATTTGTGTAAATATAAGACCAGAATTTCTATTGCACATAAATTAATTATATGTATTTTTATTTGTACAATGATTTCTCTATCTAGACTGATGAGTACTATAAACAATACTTGATATGGATATCAAGCAGGAGTTAAATCATTACAATTGGATAATTCATTAATCATGAGAAAGAGGTATATCTAGTAGTTAAAAGCTACAGAGAAATTCAAACATGTTAAAATTATATCCAACACTTCCTCTGTTATCACATAATTTCTGTTGTTGTACCACAGTTTCCAGTATTAACACAGCTTTAAAAAAAAAAAAAGATGTTAGAATTAACTTGAACTTAAAGTTTGAGAGAATGGTCTATTGTAATAAGCTAACAGAAAAGACAACATTTTCCTTCAAGTATTGTACTGTTTTGTTAATTTTATAACACAATCCAACGAATCCTCTAGTTGGACAAAGTTTAGTACTGCTATGTATGTCTTGTAGGCACATCAGGTGTCTTCTACCTTTTAAGTCCATGTTTCATAGAAAGTACACCTATAATTTGGTTGCACATGTGGTGGAACACCTGGAAAGTAAAGCATGTCTATAAAGTTGTAAATAGAAATAAAAAATAGAAATAATAAATTGTCAATTTTCTACTTTAGTAAAAGAAGAATTTAACCATACAACAGTCCTCATGCTTTTCTTACACTAATGCATACAATTACAAATGCAAATTGACCCAACTGCAGATTTTTGAAGTAAAACTTGATAAATTGACATTATGTTTGTGCATGATTATGTTAAAGAGAATGAATTTTATGCTTTTGTTAATTTAACTCAATATGTATGTTTATTGTATTTGTGAGATATATAAATAAGTACAAATAAATCTTTGATAAACAAACAATGTCAAATTTATTCAATTGAATTACTAATTTGTTGATTTTGTGGATTAATGAGCTCTTAGTCCTGTAATCCAAAGTTATTCTCTGTAAAGTTTCCATTCATTAACATTTCCAGGGGATTTAAACACAAAACCTTTATGTTCATAGGTTGTACAACTATAAAATGGAACAGCAAATTAATAAAACAGCCTCTTTCTCTATTTACATGCATTGGTTATAGTTTCAGCTGAATTATAATGCCAGAAATGACAAACAAACATAAAATAACAATAATAAAATAAAAGTTTTAAGACGCACCTTCTTTTTGTAATTTCATTGTATAAATTTCCAATGCACGAATTTCTGACGAAGAACCAGCAGAAGAGAAGTCACTTAATGCTTTTAAAATACCACCCTTTCCTTTACTCTTCTTTGTTTGTTTCTTCTGACTATGGTTTTTCTTTGCTAAGATAAAACATCAGTGTTAAGAATTGTTGTGTTGATATTTACACATAATCATTATGATAAGAACTCCAGACCTGCAAATGTGTATTTTAACAAACTCTTTGATGATTTTATAGCAAGTTATCTCCTGCAAAAGCTTTGGTAATCATACAAGGTGAGGATAATATCTGATAATATGGAAACTTTCTGCCATATAATTATTTTGTATATTTTAATTAATTTTGGATTTGATTGGAGTAGTTCAAGGAATGTAGTTAGGTTTGAATAAATTTTCAAGATCATTATTACAAAGCGTTTCTTGCTACTGCTTTATATGTATCACGTTCTATTTACATCTATTTTTCCAAATACTTCTGACTTCTACATTGAGTTTTAGACAGACGTACTCAAATGTTTATAACAAACCATCTTCATACACAGCCACATAATCTGTTACAGTACCTAGTTTCTTAATATTAAGATACACAAATTATGTAAGAAATTTTCTTCATAAGATCACAATTATCTCTTTCTCACCTTAGCATATAATTATGTTTCATAGAAAATGACTGACTAGAAATATCACTTGAGTGATATAAATAGAATTTTTTTTTTTTTAACTAATTAACATGACTATTATTCTAGAAGAAAATATTGGTAAATAAATAATAAAAAAATAAATCCCTCCAAAATACTGATGCTCCATGGAATATTGTTGTTTCTTCAAATCTCCAGTTCTTTTATAAGTACAAAGGTCACCATAATGTCAAATTTTGCCAAATGAACACAAAGAAACTAACAATTCAGTTTGCCTATTAACTACAATCTGGCATGGGGTAATCTAGAGAGATTTCGACGTCACTATTTCAATTCTGTGCACACATAATTTGGGTGAAAACTACATTTTATCTGATTTTGAACATTGGTCACTTAAAAATACAGAGAAATAATAGTAAGGAATGGTCTAGAACTACAGCATACAACAAAGCCCATGGAATTAGGAAAATAAATAATAGCATTGTCAGGAAATACATTCCAGTTTTGTTTTGCTGTATCTGTGGCTCCCTAGAACTCAACATTTAAAAATAACATTAAAATTTTGTGGAGCTGTGGTATAGTGGTGAGCAATTTGAATTTGCAATCCAAGGGTTGCAGATTCTGCTCCAATTCATGCCACAGTGTGAAGAATGACCTCTTCGCAAGAACCATAGGTCATGTTTATATGTTTGTGTGCACCACAAGCGATTCCTATAATGTGATATGTGAATGTGCACGCTCCAGTGTTGCAGTGTTGTGTAATGTGCATGGTTGTAAAACTCCCTGAGTTGAAAGCAAAAAAAACCAGAAGCACAAAAGAAATTGACTCTATAATTTAACATTGTAAAATGCCATAAAGATGGAATATAACTCCCAGAAAATGTGAATGAACTCACAATATCACAAGAAATATATACCTGCAGCACTGCTGTCACCACCCGCATTTGTTGCAGTTGTAGCTGCACTATCTGGTGGTACTAACTGAGTCAAAACTCTACTTCCTAAGTCTAAGGCATGCAGGGCAGCAGGCTTCTTGTTGAAATGCATAAGAATCTAGGAAAAAAACAATATAAATGCAAAATCACTTATATTATATCAACATAAGATTTAATTCCTTTATCCTTTATAACTCTTCAATCATATTCAATTTATTATTACAACTACTTTGACTGTCAGTTGCTGTGATCATGGGGTTCCTGTGAGGTTATTTTCCATTGAGTACAAGCAGTGGAGGTGTATAAACTCAAATACTACCACATTGGTTTGTCATTACTAATTTCCAAGTTATTTCATCATTTTACTGTGGATTCACATACCAAGATGAAACAGATAGCAGATGTAGCAACAATGCACCTGTATTCTAGCTACTTAGAACCTAACTTGTTGAACTATTATTTTAACTCTTCAATGCATTGTGTCCCTGGAAATGAATCAAATTATTGGTCATTTCTTTGCTCTTTCGTTTTTTCCAGGGGGTTAATTATTGGAAATATTATGTAAAATAAATTTTATAAAAGCTGATAAGACCCCCTGCTTCCTCATTAATTATAAATTTTCCTAATGGGAAGTTTATTATATGCAGGAGGTATGCTTATGCATTAAATGGCTAATGCATTACGGAGAGAAAACTTTTTATGTATATTTCTGTTTTCATAGTCATCCAAAGTAAAAATACATTTCTACTTATGATCTTCTCAAACTAAAAATATGAAAAAAGATAAGAAGATGTAGACACTGAGGATATTATTGAAAATTGTATTAGGCATTTACTAAAATTGTCAAAACAATCCTGCTACCTTGGCAACATAATGTGTTAAACATGTTGTCATATGTTGTAAAGATTCATTGGATGCACTTTGCTTCTTGTTCTTAAACACTGTTTGAACTTCTTGTAACACTCCAAACAAACATGTCGAAACCTAAAGAGAAAGTGTAGTTGTTATATGTTTCAAGATCAATGAAATACAAGAGACAAGTGTCAAATCAACATCAGAGTTAGTTAGTGTCTGTTGCCCCGAGATATCAATCAAATCAATTCTCATTTCCAGAAATACTGGTAAGACCCCCTGATTATTTATAAAATTATGAAGGTTTTCAACAAGAGGTGTCTAATAGGCAGGGTGTAATCTATGTATTGCAGAGCTAAAGAATCAGATGGAATAAAATGAAAATACTGTTTTTGTTACATTTTAAAATAAGATTGCTAGTGATATATTACCTGATATATTTATCTTCAACGAATAAGTCAACAGAAACAAAATGTTGTTTATGAAATAAAGTTATTATTTATTTATTTTATTTATTTATATTTTTATATCTATACCATACCTCCAGCAGATATCCATATAATGGGTTCATATAAATGATTATCACCTCTCTTGAGGTGCTCGTTAAAATCCACTTAAAATATTTTTCCATGTGGGTGAAGTTTTGCTTTTGGAAAACGAGAAGACAAATTTTCTCTTTAATTTTTTTTCCGTGTGGGTGGTGTTTTGCTTGCGGAAAATGTTACTAAGAATGTACATTGATGTAAAATACTTGATTATTTTCATTTTTCTGGAGGAAAATTCTGCCCACATGGAAAAAGATGTTGAGACGATGAATGAGTTGGTTACTTGTCCCTTCTACCTGTATTGTAATTTCCCCACAACAAATACACACACTTGGTACCAAGATGGTTTGAAATTAGTTGTTGTAGGATCCTGTTTTACAACCTCGTCAGAAAGTAGGAACTCTCCAACTGAAGGTGAAGCTTTAATAATAAAATACATACAAATGATTATACCTCAAGTGCAGGAGGGATAGGTAATTTCCAGTAGATGACAGGGGCTAGCAATCCATAGATCTGAACAGCAGCTTGTAAGCACAACATATTATCATTTAACCATCCAGCCATCTCTATGGCAATCAACAGTTTCTCACACTGGTTCAAACGAGATATCTAAAAAATAAAACGAGTATAATATATTAATGAGTAATAAAAATGCTTTATTTTGGATATTTCTTATTACTAAAATCTGGGCGAAAATTTGTAAAAATGTGCGCACATTGTTAATAACCACTAAAAAAGCTACCTACTCCTTAATAATTCATCATACAATTTGCATTTTGTATGAATGCTCAACTTACAGCTCATTTGCTTTGTGCATTTCCTAAACAAATCAAACTCTTCTTCAGTGAGTGCTGCTTCTATTCTCTTAAATCGAAGACAATCAGCTAGGGCAAGAATTAGGTTTACAAAAAAAATAATAAAAAAATGGACTCTTCATAGATAATGGAATTATTGGTACATAAATTATTGGTACATAAATTCTTCATATCAATCCTTCTAACAAAACATAAAGTTAATACATTGTTTAGCAAATGATATGTCTCAAAATGTCTGTTAAATGTTTATGTACTGTTTTTGCTGATGCCAATGTTCACCAGCATATCACTATTGTTGAAAACGTTTTCAACTATACCACAAATCAGAAGTGTTTAATTAGTTTCCAGCAACAGAAACTGTTTCTAAATTCTTCCACTTATATCATAACATTTAGGTAACAGCATTAGTTAAGTATTATGTCTTGTCATCCCCAAGTAACATTTTGGTTTGATATATTCAAGTTTGTTTGTGTCAAATTATGATTCTAACCCAGGATTACTTGTATTTCTGAACAATGACTATTCAAATCAGCAAGATTAGGTAACATACCATGACATACCACACATAACATGTTATATACCTGATCTTGCCGGTTTGAATAGACATTGTTCAGAAATATAAACAATCCTGGTCTAGAATTATAATTTGACACAAACATACTTGAATATATCAAACCAAAATGTTACTTGGGGATGACAACAATTTTACTTATGCTGTTATCCTGATGTTATGATGTAAGTGTAAGAAATAACATTCTACCTGTCCATTCATTAGTGGTCCGCTATCACATAGTGCATCACAAAACAAACCACCATCTTTAATTGCTATGTCAACTGAAACAAATATGCTTTGAACAAAATATCGCTGGATCACCATTGAACTGTGATTTATATTGCACATTTTTAATCTAGAATAAAAAACACAAGAAATAAAGAAAATGTATGTTTCCTAATCGCTAGTATTAGTCGCAAACAATTTTAAGAGTATGAAAAAAGTGGTTTCACAGTTAGAATGACATGAAAAACCCTTCAACAGAATCATTTTTTCACTGACTTTATGTCTTTTATATAGTCGTTCACAAACCATGAATTCATTCAAATTTTCAGAAATAAGAAATGATTACAGTGAAGACTTGATCCTCTGCAATTCATATGTGAGGAAATGTCAGTCTTGATTTAATGCACAAACTTTTTCATCTAATAAAACCTTATCAATAGTACTAATGAAAACTAAAGAATGCAACTGAAATCAAATTTATGACTAAATCACTTTTTGTTTACCCAACTGATGGTTTATTTCCAAACTTACTAAATAATAGTAAAACTCCATTTTTGATGGTTCATTTAACTTATGTCCTCTGGGTCTGCTTACATAATTCACTCATCATCTTTTCTGGCAACAAATATTTTATGCATTATCAGAAATCTTTTCCCCCTAAACATACATCATGAATGGTGCTTCTCAAAATTGCAACTTCTTTAAAATGTCACTTACAGACACAAACACATGTGAAGGAATACTTTAAAATGTCACTTACAGACACAAACACATGTGAACGAATAGGCTATAAAGATTACTAGCATTGTAACTAGGCAAAATACAGATTTTCTGATCAAGTAATCGTCTTTATCTCCTGCAGCACTGCTTCTACCCACCATGTGTTAAACTATATATCAATAAAATTCCTTCATTATCAAACTGTTTAGTACCATGTACACGTACCTATTAGGAAGAGCATCCACATCTTTATGTCTAGTAGTTTCAACATATAGAAAGGGTCTCATCTAACCCATCTAGCATGTAAATAATGTTAATCCTTTAATGCATAGCCCCCCGGAAAAGAATCAAATCATTGGTCATTTCTTTATTATTTTTCTTTTTACAGGGGGTTAATTATTGAAAATATATTGTAAAATAAATTTGGTAAAAGCTGATAAGAACACCTAGTTCCTCATAAAATTTTGAAGGTTTTCAATGGGAAGTTTAATATAACCAGGAGGTATGTTTATGCATTAAAGGGTTAAATATATAAGAGCAACCATTGGTAAACATGTAATTACATAATTCAACGTACCTTTTAGGATGTAATTTGTGATCCTTTTTTACAGTTTTTATGTTTTCTTTTGTAGAATGATCTTCTTCAATAAAATAATTCCATAAAACTGAGCAGGATAAGTTAGCAACCATCCAAGCTTCATTTTGAAAGGCTACCTGAAATATTATTGGTGATATACATCAAAACCTGAATGAACGTAGATGAAAAAGTGGCCAAGACCATATTTTCGTATTTAATGCTAACTATCATGATTCACAGCAGCAATCTCTCAAATATATTTTTGGTAAGAAAACCCATTTTGGGGACAGTATATAAAATGCTGAATTTTCAAAATATCTCTAGAATGGATGAAAAAATAATTTTACACAGTATACTGCTACATAATATTTTTAAAATATCAGGATTTGGAAGTGGTCTAGGATGAAGTGCTGATTTTTAAAATAATGTTCATGAACACATTACCTTTGTCAAATAACCATATGCCAGTAAAACAGGTAGTGGATGAGCAGCAAGAAATGGTCGGCTGGTTTGACCAATGCTTCCACCAATCAATGCACCTTTCTTATTAAATACTGCTACAGCTGCTACATATCTTTCATTTGGTTCTAGGCCCTTCACTGTAATGGTACAATTGTTGCTATATGGTACCTAAATTTAGAACTTAGAAACTAAGAAATTGCTCAGATACACAAGAAAACATTGAAGTTACATACAACTATGAAAACAACAGATTTTTCATATACTTAGAAAAGTTGAAGGACCATAACATTGTTGTTCCAGGGTTTAGCAATTCTGGGGTTTTTCTGCTGACTTTTTAGAAGATACTTTAGACATGATTATGGTCTATTTGTTGTGTTGCATCATTGGTTTTAATATTTTTTACCTTAGAACATGCTTAGAAAGGGAGATAAATGTTTTTATGACAAATTTTAGTGACCAACAGTTTTTATTTATTTCATGCATATTTATCAAAATTTAAAGTTTCACTGTAAGTTAGCAACATGGAATCAACATGGAGATACAATTATCTCTCACGTATCCACAGGTCTACACTTCTTTTCACACTCTCATGTGATTATAAACTATGTGAAAAGCCTGGAAAGGAGCCTGTTTAAGTGACCAGTACAACATATTTCCCACAATTTACTTTTCATACCTCTTCCCCAGTCCCTTTGAAGTTTGTATCGCTAAGACGAACTTTAACATTATTCCCAGCAGCAGATCTCACATACATACAATACCAGTAAATGCTATCTCCAGATTTAGGTTTAAAAGGTGCTGGCTTTAAAACAACGCTTGCACAACCTCTATGAAGTAACAGAGGTGGAGGAGGGATGGCTTGTAATGATTCTTCCTTCTGTATATTATCATTTCTTATTTTCTCTTCAACCATGGAAGCCTTTTGTAGTAAATCATAAGCCTCCTAAAATAACCAAATAACTACATAAATAAACAACAAGTGTCTTTACCTGGCATGAATGATTTGTGGATAAAGTCTTCAAAATAACTATGGGCTCAATATGTAGCACATTTCTTATTGGTTTTATTCCTCCCATAATACTTCAGTTATTGGGTTATAACTAATATTCTTGATAGGCTACACGAAATACAAAACTCATAATGTGTTTTTATTTTAAGCTTTCAGTTCTGAGAACTTTATAAACATCCATATTTCACTGGACTGCATCACAAAAGCATTATTACTGGCATCACTTGTGACATACAAAAACAGATAAACTATTTTTCAGTAAACTGTAAAAACAAACTGAAAAACTAAAAATGTTTAGCTACATGCCTCTTTTTATACTAATATGAGAACACTTTATTGTTACTTGTGGTAATCTCTTTTTGTACCTTGGACAACTTTTGTCAATCATGATTGGTCTTTTTTCTTTATGTGCCCCATAAACAAGAACGAGCATATGGGGTTGGTATTAAATATGGGGTATTATATACCTGCAAGGAGTCAATGGAATGTTTTTTCTTTCTTTCATATCTTGCATCTACTGAACAAATTAAATATATTGCTTTGGATAAATCATTCTTTCCTGCATCAAGCATAGCCTCATTGTTTCTAGTGGTTTTCTAAATAAAAATAAAGATAAGGAATCAACTTTCTCGCTTAGGTTTTCGAGATCTTGAAAAACAAAGGAAATTAACAAATAACAGAAACTGTATTACTGTTACCACTTTATTTCATTAATCTTTCCAGGAAAAACACCATAAAATTAGCCCTGAAAACCAAATTAAAAAGCCAATGTCCTCCACTTTCTAAAGAATAATTTTAGGAAATATATTTCTCCTCCTTGATGTCTCGTGTCAACACTGGGAAACAAACTATTGATTATGATAATAAAAATGTTGGTGAGGGCACAAAGCATTGAAAAGCTATTGAAGAAAAATAAATTTTCAAAAGTTTGTGAGGTTTTAAATAATAACAAGTTAAATGTGAGATGACATAACCAATACTTTTACCTTCAATGACTTCTCTTGTAAACCAAGTTTCTTTTTTGACTGTACATCAAGAGTCTCTAACATAAAATCACAAAACTTATTTTTACAAAGTAGCACTGAATTATTCTTTGATCTGAGAATGCCCCATAATATTATTGTGATTTCATACCTACTTATAAAAATTAAACAATTATATTTAAGTATTTTAGTGTTATTGCGATTTCATACCTACTAATAAAGATAAAACAATTTATAATTTAGCATTCCCAAACTCTCATTCTTACAAAATAAATGTTCCTTTAAAGGGGAAGGAAACAAAAATAAGAAATTTACTTATAATGCTCTGTCTAGTAATGGTAAATCTAAAACTGACATTCTTTACCTGTACAGCAAATCTGAAATTGAATTATACTTGCTTAAAGTTTATAAAATTTAGTAAAGTTTTAAACGTTGCACCAAAGTAAAAAGTACTGGGTTCTAATGAAAGCAAGTGACGTCATAAAGTTCAAAACATTAGAATCTTGATAGTGAAGTTAGCCATAACTTCCAATTTTCCAAGTCCAACTTGCATAAAAATTACCCTTCACTGACTATAATTGTACTGAACTAGTTAAACATTCACAGCATATTAAATAGCAAGATCAAAACACTTCAGAAAGCAGCGACACTTCCGGTAAAGGCTCTATAGCAGACAATATAAAAACTGACTGCATACCAACGTGACCCAGTCAAATCTGGTACAAATGAAACTGACAGTGGTTCCAGCGAGAATGATACTGGTTGCAGTGATAATGAACAGGAGGAACCACAGAGAATCGGAAGTATAAACTAGTGTAGTGGTAGATATTGACGAATGTTCACGTACACGGAAGGTCTTTGTTGTCAAGACACAAATGAAGTTCCAGAGTAGTTTTTGTTGTTGAAGGTTGAAGATATTTATTTAATAATTCCTTCACTTGTTGAAGTCTCTTACGATTTTACGATCTTTATGCTTTCTGATTCCAATTTCCATTAATTATAATTTTAATTCCACAATGTAAAATTTTAAAATGTAGAGTTTAATAAAGCTTTAAAAAAAAAGTTGTATGTTGTTTTCTTCATGAGCGCAAAACATGCGCATGTTTTTGAAAAATGAAACCATTCTATTCTTCCAATAATCAATGCAAACAATGCAATGAGTTCAAAAGTCGTCAATAATTTCTCCACGGTATTTCAAATGAATGACGCAGAGAAACTTTGCGATAAAAAATCCGGGGGACTGTAACAAAATTTAGTTTTCCTATTGATTGTTTAATTTTACATCCTTGTTTTTAGGTAATCAACGTATATCAGAGGCTGACACATTCATAATTGTGTGTCTGGCAAAGCTCATAACAGCAACGTCAAAATAAAACTAAAGTCATATTGTGTACCTTTATTTCCTACATGCTACCCCTGGCAATGATACGAGAATGTTTATATGCGATCAAATACACTGATGGTAGTTTCCTTTTAAATTCATTCTTATAGTAAACCAAGAAATTTGAGTAAGCTAAAACACGCAGAACTTCATAGTAATACTGGAAGGAAACATACAATGTAGAGTGTTTCTGGAAGCTAAATAAAAATAATTTTGGCAAGATGTAATTAATACTGTGTTTCACAGTACCAATGTAAAAATATAACTAACTTTAAGATCACGTTGGAAACAATCTTCTTCAAATGGCTCCAAGCAGATGTAGAAACTCTTTAGGAAGTGAACTAGTAGACTAGAAGTGGACCAATTCCACAAATATTATAAAGCCACTGCTTGTTTGTTTTCTCAGTTGATACCTTATTAAAACTTAGGTGCAGGTTATCTTGAGATCAGTTAGGGAATCCGTAAGCATGATAATTGGGAATTTTGTTTATGTTTCACTTACAAAAATAGAAAACGTATATGACAAGAATAACAACTCTAAATGCTGTTGCCAAATACAAATTAAAATATTGTAATAGGATTGAATATATAAATGGAGAATATTGCGATGAACACATACCAAAGCAGAAGAAATATTAATTCTGTTGATCAAATGCCTTTACTAAACAGGCTTTCTGAACTTTCTGACGTCAC
>JANTOQ010289915.1:0-12953 GCA_027564595.1 Bythotiara depressa | reverse complement strand
AACCTGTCAAAAAGCTTTTAAATAATGGAATGTTTAAAAACGTCTTTATTGTTTGTTTATAACTTATTCAGGTAAAAATTTCAGGTGTTCTTATTGTTTTTCAATTAAAAAATTTAATTATGCAAAACACGGCTAGTTTCCATGGAAATGGAATCATTCATCGTGCGTTTTATAAAACGAAAATAACTTTTCGTTGACAGTTAGAACAGTAAAAACAGTCGGTTTTTCACAAATTTAACGCGATGTGCTACAAATTTCGGACTAAGACCATGCTGTATGCTTTAAGGAATATAATAAGATTACATTTCAAAAATAAAAAAATTTGAGGGATAGCACCTTTAATATTGTGTTCTGTATTGACAAATTCTGTTTCAAAAATTGGTTCTCTGGTCTAAAGTTTTTCTGTGACAAAATGGAAACTAAATATTTCAGGTCTATCAAAAAATATATATTTGGTTCCCAGAATTTAATTTTCAGGAGAAAAATCTCATTACCTTTACTTTTTTGCCATTTTCCCCAAAGTTCGTCTACAGAAATCTTTGCATCATCATTGTGAAAGGACTGCTGACGCACTTCATTAGGTGATTCTAGTTCTGTTTTCATGTACTAAAGTAATGTGAAAAGTACAAATTAGTATAGTTACATCCCTTAAAAGGAATGGTACATATCAACATAATGTTTGTAAACAAGATGACACAACATACATTTGCTGACTCAATCTTGTCAATGTTTCCATCATTGTCATCATCCAAATGTTCATGGACAGTTTTTAATGCAGCAAAATTTTTGTCTGATAACAAACCATCGTTTCCTAAAGAAATTAAAAGTACACATTTCAATTTAGCATTACTTTTCATTCAACATAAGTTGTTGTGATTATACAAATATCCTTACCTAATATAACCAGTTGGAGAATGTGTCACTGTCTAGTTATTTGCTTACTGTTGATTACTTATACAAACTTTTATCACTGTACATTATTTATATATATTAAATATAGCACTTGTAACAATCATCTCAAGAGATTTTGGAGTTTTTATTTATCCCAGATTAGAAGAATTTAGCGAAAGTTTACGAGAAGATAAACAATTCATTCTTTTGTCTAAATGATCCATATATAAATTAATAAAATTGGAAAGAAAAAGAAAGATAACTATAAATAATAATTCCATCTGGCATCACCTAAAATATTTATTTATAAGGAAACATTGTTGTGTTGGTGTCCAAAGAAACACTTTACTTTTCTTTGATCAAATTGTTTTTTGTTTTAAACCAATCACCGTTTAAGGAATATTTGTTTAACGCCAGTCAATCAAAAATAATAAATGTTATTAAGCAAAGGAAATTTAGTTTATCTGTTACAGAAGACCTCACAAGAAAGAACAAATGCATGCAGATTGATTGATTGATGTTTATGAGATGTTTATTTTTGGCCTATAATTGCATGTTCGTGACAATTCTGACATATATTTCTCATGCAACCTGAAACCATTGCAGGTACTAAAAAATAATTTAAAAAAATATCTGCAGGAGAAAGCAAACATCATGAGGAGGCTGAAGAGTTTGGCAGATATTACATATTTATGGCACCGATTAATTCACTTATCTAGTTCCAAGGCCTCATGGGAATTGCAACGTACATTTTTGAAAAACAACTCTGTGGAGGTGAGCAAATGTGATGACATCACCAATGAGTGTAGCCTGTATCATGAATTCACCATTGAATGTGGGTCACGACTGCATGTTGATGACAATTTCTTAAGCCTATATTGGTACTAAAAGGCACACTTTGAAGAAAGCCTGTGCTAAAAACAGTAAACATCTAATGAAATTGATGGGTGTGGTCAATAATTACATTTTCGTGGCAACACGTTAATTACCATCTCACCAAGTTTCAGGACCATATGAGAACTAGAAGTTACATTTCTGAAAACCTCTGCAGAGGAACGTGAATGTTTTAAAGGGATTGTCCACTAAAATAACATTTTTAGGTCTAATAGAAATATTTACAACATAGCATAATATTGCCATTGTTGTGCTTCTACTTATGTACCAACGAAAACAAACAAAACTTCTTTCCTCTACCATGTTTAAATCTTACTTCTCTGAACAATTGACACAATGCGGAAAAAGGACTGGGTAAAAAAAAATATGCGTAATTATGCGTGTGGCTTACTTTGTTGCACACTTTTACAGATCAGCTTATAAAAAACAGTCAAAAATATAATGACTGGTGGCTAACCCCCGGTAAATGCATTATATTTTCTTATGAAATAAATATATTTCTTATAAAATGGTATAAAATTTATATATCAATTGCATTAGAAGAGCAAAGATACTTGAGAATGAAGCTTCATTCTTAATATCCTGGATTATATAACATGTTGCAACAGCTGTAAAAATAACGTCATGTTCTAACAAAAATCTTTCACCGTCGCTGGATTTCAGTATGAACCAAAATGACCTAACGAAAGTCATGCTAGCCCTATGTATAGACAACAAATTAGACATCAGTAATGAAGAAAGTATTTCCTGCCTTGCTGCTAGTGTTATTGATCACGTTGTAAAGTAGTGGGTGTCTTCCGTGTTATATGATTCGCATCAGCATCAGTAAACAAAATAATATAAATAATAAATGATGCCTTCCTCCTAGGTTTTTTATTCAGGAGGATCTGGTAGTTTAAAAAACATAATAAATATACCTCAAGTAAGTCTGTTCTATTTCTCAACTTATATGATAATTTGGGAATAATTATCATCAATTTTTTTATCTCATACATAAAGCCGGTGCTCCACTAGGCAGAAAAGTCACGCAGTTCGACTTTTTCAACAGTGATTTATTCCGCTTTCCCACGTTACAATCTACACGAGGAAGTTTGGTAAATCGATTGGAACAAATTAATGTTTTGGAATGCACTGTATTTACAGTTTTCGATTTAAAGGTGGTTGATTTTTCCATAGGAACTGGCAATCAGTTTTATTCGGTATGTTCAGAGGGAATCTACATGCTGAAACATTTTCAACTTTATCCCTTTCAACCTTTTGTGAAGTGATTCTCTAGAAAATGTTATCTGCACATGGGCAGCTTTGCAAAATGTCGAATCACGCGACTCTTTCCACCTATTGGAGCACTGGCTTAACGTCACAGACTAATTCTAATTTTTCCCGGGGGTAAACAAGCATGTATTTTTTGCCTCTATATTTTGGAATGGAAGCTCTTCTCATATAAACTTTTTAGGGTTACTTTAGGTGGCCGCACTTACATCGCACCTAATATAATATGTTCCAATTTTTTAGACATTATGAAACCTCCGTGGAGGCTTTTCCATGACCAGATTTCTGATTTTCTAGCCTTAGAAAACAATCATGAATGCTTTTTCATGGCCAATATTCCGATTTTCTAGCCTTAGAAAAATGATAATAATGCTTTTTTACGGCCGATATCCCAATTTTCAAGATTTGGAAATGTAATTATATATGCTTTTTCATGGCTGATATTCTGATTTTCCAGCCTTAGAAAGCAATCATAATGATATGCTTTTTCACGGCCAAATCTCCGATTTTCAATCCTTAGAAAACGATCATATGTGCTTTTTCACGGCCATTATTCCAATTTTCTATCCTTAGAAAACAATCATATATTCTTTTTCATGGCCGATATTCTGATTTTTAGCCTTAGATATGCAATTATTATATATGCTTTTTCATGGCCGAATTTCTGATTTTCTATCCTTAGAAAACGATCATATGTGCTTTTTCACAGTCGGTATTCCGATTTTCTAGCCTTAGAAAGCGATCATATATGCTTTTTCACAGCCGATATTCCAATTTTCTAGCCTTAGAAAGCGATCAAATATGCCTTTTCTCTGCCGATATTCTGATTTTCTATCCTTAGAAAATGATCACGAATGCTTTCCCATCAAGACATCAACAAGATTGTGTTTTAAAAAAAGTTTATTTTTATAACATGTAAAGATCATAGTTCAGAAAGAGTTGTATTACCTGCACATTTCTGCTAATAGAATTGTGCAACACAACCCGACATAGTGATGTTTATAAAGGATATTTATTGCAGCAATTTTGAGTGTAAGATAGGGTAAGATTTTTGCAAATAAATAACAGAAATGTCTGTGAAATAAATTTTTTGCTAAACATTTGCAATATATCTGGTCTACTTTATTGAAGTTTCAGTTTGTTTTGATTTTGTATGCAACAAAATACGTCACATGTTTTCATTTTTTTTTAGCCTTGTTTTGAATTTTATTTGAAAACAACAAAATGGCAATTCAACTACACGGCACGAGCGGGGAAGGAGAAATAAGAAAGTAATATTACTTTTGTTTTCAAAAACATATGTATGGATTATTTTGGTTTTTAAGCATACAATCCCTTTAACATCAGCAATAAATGTGTTCAATAATAAAATTTAGATGGCAATTCTTTAATTAAAGTCTCAAAAAATCTATGAGGAGAAGAATAATATGTCATTGAAGGGTGTGATTGATAACTAAATATTTTTGGCATTAACCTTAACAAATGCAAAGTTTCAAGCCTCCTTAGAAACTAACTGTAATGTGTATTTCTGAAAAAGCCTATGTGAAGGAGAGTGAAAGGCATGTCACAAAAAGGGTGTGGTCAATAATTACATTTTAAGTAACAAACTTACCAAGTTTAAAGTTTAAAGCATGTAATGTGCTGGAATGTACATTTATAAAAAGAACCTCTGCAGAGGAGAGTAAAGATCATGTGTCAATGAAGGATGTGGTCAATAATTATATTTCCATGACAATGTCTTAATATTTTTATAATATATTCTATAAAGGTTTCCATGCTTCACAGTAACTGAAATATACATTTCTGGAGAGTGAACGTGATAACATCATCAAAAGGTGTGGCAAATGATTTTGATGACAATGCATTACATTATGTATCTTATCTTACAACATTTCCACACTTCACAATAACTATAAGGTACTTTTCTGGAGAAAAAAAGAAGCAAACTTGGAACAGCAAGAGCAATTAACATTGAAAATCTAGGAGATAACAATGATGACAGTAACACATGGAAACATCGATCAGCAGTATTCATGCCTTAATGTTTGCAAGAAAAAAGGTTGCAAAACATTTTATTTACCATATTTTCTGGGAGATAACCCACGGGTTATATGTTGATTTTTACAGTTTTTGACACCAGTGCGGGTTATAGGGTTGTGCGGGTAATCTGATAAACATTTCTCCACTTTGCACTATAATAAAAATTATCGCAATGTCCAGTGTATTAGTCCAGTTACTGTACATAAAAATTAGTTTGAAATTTCCTACTCGAGATCCGCCTTAAAATGATTTTTATAAACAAATTGAACATTTCCTAAACAGGTGTGTCTTCTTAAAACCTTTATATTAAAACAGACACCGTTATTCTTTTTATCTGTATAAGCACAAAAACATCTTCTTTGGAAGAGAAATGGTTAAAAAGAAATACAAGCCATACTTGTATACACATTTCAGTTTCAGATCTTGTTTTTGTTGATATATTTACGCATCATAACAGAAATCGTTGTAAAAATGGAGATCAGGAAAAAGTTTTCTTGAATTGCGGTAAAAATCGTCTAGTGAAGATCCACCTTTATAAGTCATTTTAAAAGTCGGTTGCATGTGTGCTTATAAATGGCGGCTTGCAGGCAGTGCGTTTGATAGAAATGTATAACCAAAAGAGTATTTTAAAGCTGCTGAATCAAATCAACACATTCACAGTTCTATAGAAATAATATTTAATGTGGGTAATGTATCACATATATAAGTAAATAAAATGTGTGTTATACAGTGGTGTGGGTTATCTGTCAATATTATTTTCCTGAGAAGCTAATTTTGGCGAGGTGTGGGTTATACGTGGTGCGGATTATCTCCCAGAAAATACGGTACCATTTTTCACAACTTTGCATTGAAATAAAACTTTGGAATGTTTTGGAATTTTTGCATACAAACATATTTCGAAAATAAAAATATACAAAACAGTATTGCTATGAAGAAGCTTACATTTAGTAAACTTATAATTTCATTCATATTTACTGTTAACCTGAAAAAGAAGCTTCAGCTCATTTTTAATTTATTACACAAAACTAAAAATTACAGTTCAACCTGGATATATATAATGGTAACCTTTGGAGTCAAAGATGACCTATGAACACTATTGGCCTATATAAATGTAGGTCCATTCATGGGGAGGAACAGTATTTCTCAAATGCTGTGAAATGATGTTAAAATATTTCTACAATTTATAACAGCTCAAAAAAAAAAAATGTTTCAACAAGGGAATATAATTACAAAGCTTTGAAGCTAAACCATTTTAATATACAAACATGTAGCCATGGTAACACTCATAAGTTCTACAGTATAAACATCTTGTGTATAAAAAAGGTAAATTGTAACATTTCAACATCAGTTTAAAGCATTAAGAAGGATACATAACTGTTGAAAGTTCATGCAAAGCAAGTGTTTTTATTTCTCATATTCACTTTACAATGCATTAACTGAGTTTTTGTTATGAAAACATAAAATAGAACAGGTTTTTGACAGATTAGCAAGATCTTTCAGTTATTCTAACAACATTATCAGGCTGAAACAAATGTGAATTGAAATTAATATGACAATTTCACAGTATTCCATGGTTCTTCTTTGATGTCATATTGTAATTTTTAAAAAGGTCTTGGAAAAGGAATGCAAGGAATAAACACCTACCTTCTATTAGTTGTATGAAATGAAGAAATATTAATAAAACCAAAATGTTCCACATATTTCTTTTGTGAATCCATGTATTAGTTTGATGTATTTTTATTTGTGTCATATGAATACTTCTGTAAATATAAAAGCATTACAAAAGAAAACAGATATTCCAAGTTAATCATATTTATAGTCACAACTACATAAATTTTTCATTTTCCACCTCAACCCTTCAATACCAAGCTGCCTCCTGTCTACACTCAACTTCTTAATGGAAACCTTTTTAATTTTATGAAAAACCAGGGTGTCTTATCACATTTCATCAAAGTTATTTTATTTCCCAGATATTTCCATTAAAGCCCTTTGAAAACGCAAACCAACAAATAAATTATTATTGATCATCAAAGTAAAACAGATGTGGATTAAAACATTCCCAACCTAATGAGAACACTAAATGTTAACAAAACTTTTACCCAGAACATAACTTAACCAACATCAGCACAATTTTACAACTTGAATAACTTGACGAAAGTGTTACACAATTTTTGTTTTAAACAAATGACTTGAAAAATAAACACCACTGTTTTTACAAATGGTAACCTTTTTAGGATGTGGAAGAATGAATTATTAGAACTGGGGAGGAGGGTGCTATTACAATTTAATTAAAAGTAAAAACATTCAGAAAACATTTGCGACTACATAGTAATAATCAGTAACAGCATTCAGCTGGAAATCAAAATAATTGACCAGATAATGAATTCAACAAACTGATTTTCTTTCAAAGTCAGAAACCTGAAGCAAATCGTTGATTTATTCTGTTCATTAGAATAAATTGAAAATATTTACATAAATAATTAAAATATTTACATAAATATTTAAAAATATTTAGATTATATATTACTGGAAGAAAATACTATTACAGCCTTGTAAAAGTTTAAAAAACCACAAAAAACACGAAGTTCTCTTGAGAAGTACGTATCAAAATTACTAAACAGGTGAATGACATATTTAGATTTACACACCAATCATACACCTGATGAACGCATTACTGAGGAACAAAAGTATGCCTGTCAAAAAAACATTTGTCCAACTTTAAAATCGTTGTTCCTTTGGAATTTCCTGAACATCATATTCTTATATTAATTATCAGCCCTTTTTACCCTTTTTTGGGGAGAGATACAATCTTGATTACTGGGAGGATAGGTTTGTTTTTCAAACAGATTAAAATTCTAGAACTTTGAGAGAATAACTTTCCAGCTAAAAGAACCCAGCTAAAAAGAGCCCCAAAATGTAAAACTCTTCAGTGATCTCATAATAATAAAGTTACCTTTTAACCTGTTACCATAACATAATAATAATCTAAATATATATTGGTTCAATAACATCAATAACTTATCTAATTGCCATTGATATAACAGCACTGATATTATATTGGTGTCAACAAGAAACATATTGTGCTTCAAAACAACAAAGAAATGTAGAGAAAATATATTTTGTTGTTAACTAACTGAAAATATATTTTTCTGTTAACTAACAAACTACTAACAATTAAAAAGAATTTATATTACCTTGTACTCCAATACAACTTTTTATTTATAAGAAAGTGTCTCTATTTAAACTGTTTTTTGCAGGAGTGGTTTCTCCCTTAGAGATTAGTGAGATTAGTGTATTTTCATAAAGAGTTCAATGACCCTGCTCAGAAGCTTCAGTTTTTAAAAGGTGCAGACTAGAAAGGTTACTTTTACTAGTTAGTCATAATCTGACCACTCCTGCAGGACAATTGAGTGGAAAATCAAATTTACACTGTTGGTACAGTGTTCTAATTGTTTATTGTTTTCACAGTTAATCATGACTTCTTAAAAAAGAAATCATTTGGTATAAGCCTCTTCCAGAAATATGTCAAAACTACATGTTGATTGAAGTGAAATGGTCTCCCTCCTCACATCTCTGTGGGTGTTTCGTTTTTATCGTGAACTTTTGCAAATCTAAAAACATATAATCTGCATGTCTCTTCTCCTGTGGAGAAAGCAGGACTATTTCTCTTAGAATACTTAGTTTTTTGACAGGAAGTCAAATAAAAGTATCTATCTTAGAAAACCTCAATTTGCCAGGTCATACAAAGCACAGCGTTGTAACCTTTATATGTTTTCCCTCATTACAGAACACATACATTTGCCAGGAAAATTACCTCTCTTTGAAGAACTCAATTTGCCAAAAGAAGAAAACATCGTCTTACTAACAGCTCATATTTACATGAAAGGCCAAATCTTCTCTAGAACTTCTCTAGAACAGCTCTAATTGTCAGCACAGACACACTTCTACAACACCTGTTTCCTAGAATATCTCCACTGGCTGCTTTTGTATATTCCCTATCCTGGAAATTTACAGCATTGAAAGCAAAGTTTAAACATACAAACAAAATATTTTTAACTTTTCTCATAAATGATCTACCATTTTTATTAACACTTCAGAGGAGAACATGTGTACTGGAATAAGGTAGATCAACAAATATTTTACCTGGTAAATTAATTTAACAGTTACACAGAATAAAAAATTCCACTGTTTCCATTGACAGAAAAAGCACATTTGACAAACTTAGCTGTTGTGGGATTAAAGAAACCCATATTATGTCATTGTTTTGTTCCCAAACGTATTAGTTATTTTTATAATTATCATGGCTTTAAGATGTAATTTTAAAAGTTTAAAAGATTCCCTTGAACAAGAAATACTAACTGGTTGTGATGGTGCAATGAAAAAATACAAACACTTGCTAAACAAAAACCAGTTAATGCTTTTAATATTTTGTCATCTGATACCCTAATATAAGGTTATGGGAATTAATGCATGATGACATCGATGTCAACAATATTACATCTCGTTAATACCTGTCAAAAAGGAAATTAATCTTACAATTATAATTTTATAATATTAAAGAGATACATAATATTGTTGCTAAGAACAAAAAGTCTGAATTCTGTCATCTCAAGGTAGAAAGAATGTTATAAAAAATTTAACAAAAAATGCTTCTCACAATTTTTCCAATTAAAGTCTTAAAGGAGAACTTCGGTCAAAAATGAAACTTTTTCTTTAGAAGGTAACCGACTTACTCTATCATTGCATAAATTTTGGTGAATATCGGTGATTTGGTGTTTAACTTATTAAACAAAGAGTTATTGTCAGCAAAAATCTCAGGAGGTCTGGAACTAGTGTTGTGACATCACAATGAACTTCACATTTGCAATAAATACTCCTCTTGATAATCTCTACCAGTGTACAAAGTTTCATAACTTTTCATGTAGCGGTTGCAAAGTTATTACAAAATAAATTTTGTCAGCAGTTTTTCTTCGCCTCACATGACATCATAGCTGAAATTAGTGTCATTCTCCCTAAAAAGTTGGTATTTAGAATTGTTGCTAAGAACAAAATATGCTACGAAAATGCCAACTTTAACATTGAATATCTCAGGAACAGAAAGGGCTTTTCAAAAATTTAAAAAGTGGTGTTCCTCATTTTTGAAGCTCTTTAATCTTGGAAAGATTCATTTTTGACCGAACTTCCCCTTTAATAATATCCTTGCTTTCTTCAGTTGGTACATACCATTTACTCTTTTGTTTACAAAACCTTTATTACAAAATATTAACACCATTGTCAAAAAATAAACTCTTTTTGTAACAGACATTCATACAGTACTATCATACAAAATTTGTACAGGAAGTAGAAAGAAAAACTTAAGTTAAGTGTTTTGTTTTCATAACAAGTAAAATAAACAAATATATATAATATAAATGTCCAGGTGGGGCATAAAAATAACAAACATTTATTAAGAAGATATAAAAAACAATGAGCTATTGTAAAACAGTGTTTACTGTACATGAGATTAACAAATATATATATCACTGCTATAATGCATATAAAATGGAAAAGACACCCCTAAACCTTTTACAATTTAAAAGGTTTAACACAAAGATGTATAAAAAAACAGGGGGTAGAAATAAACATGATATAATCTCTCTGTAATCTTTCTCTTATCCATCACTAACCAACACTTACAAAGATTTTTTATTTTTACACTAAACCTTTTTCTGAACACTATCTCTTGAAGTTGAATACTGTCTATTGAAGAATCTCTGTTAGGTATCCAATTACATTAGTTGAATGTTTATTAAACAAATTTATAGAATGAATAACTTTTGATTGATTCTGTTTACAACCATATCCATTTGTGTAAAGAATTTAATGCTATGGATTGTGTTATATTTACTGCTGAGATAGTTCTTCCTGTACACAGTCACACCTGTCATAACACCACATCTATATATAAATAAAACCTGAAGATTGAGGGACAAAGGCCTAAAGGGCACTTTTTATACAATAACGTTTCCAGTTGAAAATTTTGAATGCTCTACAGTTGCTAAAATGGGCATGATGAAAAATGTTTTTCAAACAAGATGTAAATTAAACTTTTTAAGGTCAAATACAGTATGTAAATTAAACTTTTTAAATTAAAGTCAACTGCAGTTGGAAATCTGTTCATTATAAACTGCCACATTTGACTTTTTCAAATCTATATCATCACATTTTGTTTGGACAAATCACTGCAGCCCCCCCCCCCCCCTTTTTTATTTTCAGTGAAATTTGGAAAAATAAATTTAGATTTATTTCTTAGATTATTAGCATAGCACAATATTTTATGTGCCACAAATAAAGATTTATTTCTTACATTGAAAATCGGCTCGTACATCCTCATTTCTGTTTCACAATGTAAAAATGCTGATGAATAAACTTTCAACCGCAAGTGGCCTGCCTAACTATATATGCTAGAACTTCTCAATAATTTTGTTCACAACATATGAAGACAACATCTATTTATAATGCAAATGTACACCACACAATTTTAAAGTTTACGAATTTACATCTTAGATACTTTTGTTGCTTAGACCTAGCCTGAGTTCATTTTACTTCCTAATAAGCATGTCACAACACAAACACGATGAAGCAATTTATGGTTTCTTGTGAGAATACACGAGACAGGATCCTATAAAGTGTTCTACTGGAATGTTTAAAATGTTTAAAATCCCAAATGTCTCCTATTATTATAATCTTGTAATCTTCCCATTAGTATTTTAAAAACCATCTATCTAATTCTGAAGCATGGTTCACTTCATGATGTCATTACATTACTTCAGAGTTAGGATTCATGACTAGAAAAAGATTATTGTAACTAGTTGTATAAAATTTTGCTATACAAAATGATAAATCCCATTTGGAAAATTTGATAACATTAAAATAATAACATTCTTAAAAAGTCATAGTTTACCTCAAAAAATGCTTACTCTTTTGTGTAGAACATAATAACTTTAATAAAAACTTTTGTTGATGTAATTATATAAACATTAACATTCTTTTATATTTAAGAAACTGAAAACAGCCTGTTTACATAAGCAACAACCAATCATATTCCAGCATTTAAAGCCTCTTGAAACATCAAGGTTATGCTAAGAAATTTGGCAATTGTTCTTCTTTGAAAACTCTAGATCCATGAATTGTTTAGATTCCATACAATAATTATTTAAGATCTATATCTATATTATTCAGGCACCATGAAAAAAAAAATCAGCAAGACTTTAATTTAGCGAGTTAGAAAATGAAACTCTGCTTTACTAAGAAACTACAAAACAATCACAGAAAGTAGAGTGAGTATACAAAATAAAAGTAAAAACATTCTTTCCCTAAACATCAAATTTGACCCTTCATCTTAATCAAAACTGTACTTTCATCTTAATCACAACTGTAAGGGCTTGTTGGGAAATGTCGAAAATAAATTATGGAAAAAATGCCCCTATAGGAAGGGCATCTAATCAAGATGTTGTTTAGATAAGTTTTAGAAGGGAGGCATTTATTAAATTTGAAATGGGAGAATCTATTCAAGTGTGAAATGGGGGAATCTATTCAAGGTGTGTCAAGGAAGGAGCTTATTTAAAGTATTATGACAATATACATTCCTCCACCATCTCAGCCCTCTGAATACAATAAAATCTATGACAGCAATATTTGCCATCGTCATTGGCATACTCGACGGCAAATTTCTAATCTACAACAGCATTTTTTTGCCGTCGTCATTGGCATACACGACGGCAAATTGCTAGAACATACTCGAAGGCAAACGACTAAAGTACAGTGGTAAAAGAGGTGGTAAAAGAATGTTACTGTGGATATGTTAAAGCTAAAAGAAC
>JANTOQ010289804.1:0-12956 GCA_027564595.1 Bythotiara depressa | reverse complement strand
AAAAAGTTCTTGCAACGACAGACGACAGAAATAAAGCCGGTTTTAATATCTCCCCTGCTTCGCGTGGAGCTAATAATATATTTAAAGTGGCTAGGGCCAGAAAAATTCACAAGACATTAGTCAGGGAATTATTTTCACTGGTGGCCACTATGAAACAAAAATAAAATAAAATACAAACCTAATGATTTCATTGTATAAACAGTTTTTTTAACAA
This sequence comes from Bythotiara depressa, assembly GCA_027564595.1. NCBI lineage: Eukaryota > Metazoa > Cnidaria > Hydrozoa > Anthoathecata > Bythotiaridae > Bythotiara > Bythotiara depressa. Next base: position 12,742 of record JANTOQ010289804.1, on the reverse strand, counting down.
AGTTCTTTCATCTGGCACATGTGTTGACAAGTTATTACGTGTTTTTGCAGCTCTAAAATTAAATATGTTTTTGCCAAATTTACTTGCAACCATTGGGGGTGTGACATTATTTTTGGAAGCTCCTCTTGTATTATGAGTGTGGCAGTTTTTTGTCAAATTAAATTTTGTACACATGTAGTCTGGAGCAAGTTGACTTGGTGCTTCTTTTTAAAAAAATAAGAATCATATTTTCCAACCAATTCATGAATCATAAAATTATTTTCCCTCCCAAGAAAGCTTCTGACCTCTTGCAGTTTTTTTAATCTATTTTGCTTAATCTAAAAGGAGTCACACAAGCCCATGCTGGTGAGCAGTAGTGAAAATGTGGCATGGCAAGTTGATTAATCAATAGTTCTTTTATGGTGGAATAATAGTCTTAAAGATTACTTATTGTTTGATGTTTTTGATTTAGTAATGCCACTGCAGATTCTCATCAAAAATACTCCTAAATATTTTCCTTTATCCTTACACTCAAGAGGATGGTCATTTTGTTTTGTTTAGCCATCTGTCAACATTTGTCATTTCTAAATCTAGATTTGAAATTAGGGTATCCACGTTTTCATGAGTCTGTATAATAATTGTATCATCTGCATAAAGATGACAATATGAATTTTTTATTTCTGATTTTAAATCATTTACATAGAGCAGAAAAAGTAGGGTCCTAAAACTGAACCACCTTGAGGAACACCATAAACATCCTCCTGTATAACATATCAAACTCCATGTTGTTTACTAGTGTGAGCTGTTTTCTCTCAGACAGGTATGATTCAAGCCAATCAAGAGAAGTGTCAGATTATTTAGCAGACTTTGATGGTCAGCTTTATCAAAGGTCATTTAATACAGCACCAATTCTTCTCTTTTTTATCAAGTTGGTCAAGAATAAAATGCTAAACATCAAGAACAGTAGTTGCAGCTGGAAACATCTTCCTGAATCCAGACTGTCTATCATCAATATAGCCAAATGTAGAAATACAACCTGAAACTAGATCATGAACAATTTTCTCAAAAATCTTCATAGGATTTGGTAATATAGCAATAGGTCTATAGTTGCTAGGGTCAGTTTTAGATTCATAACAGGAGCATTTATTTTAGATGAATCTGATGATATTTTGAGGCTAGAGTGGCTCCAATACCAACAAAGAATTTATTAAAAATATTTGTAATTTTCTTGGGGTCGGTTTATTCAATATTATCAGTATCAACTACTCTTTTTACTTGAGTAGCTGTATTTTTACTATTTGGAACCAGGGTTTTTAGTGTTTGCTAGAGTTTCCTCATTCGTTTTTGATCCTCCGAAAGTAAATTATTATAGTGCTTGTTTTTGAGCCTATTTTTCATATTGTTAACATGGTTCTTTTTTGTTTTAAATTGTTCCAGTCATTGATGGATTTACTTTTAGATGTTTTCTTTTTTGCAAATGATCAGTGATCAGTAATCAGTGACCCATGTTTCAATTCGGCCCTTAATCCGATGTGTAATAAAAATGGATGGGAATTATGTGTGATTACACTCACACATGATTAATTTAGGCATGCAAAATATCATGCAAAAGATCGCATATCTAAAATGTTCGTTGGATTTTGTTTCTCTCTAGTTCTAGTTCTCGTTGTAATGAACTTGTTTGATGGCACAAACACTTTTATAAACTTACTACAAAGATAAAATGCACCGGAATATAGTAATTTTAGTTCAATTTTAGTTCTGCCGAATGAGTTGTTGGTTTTGGTGAATTAATGAAAGTCATTATATACATATGAATATAATATTATGTAGTTTTTGTTGATTTCTGGATGATTTTTCTTTTCAGTGTTTAAATACACAATTCTATTTGCATTTATGTTTTTTGAAAGTTTCCCCCAGAAAGCAATACACACCAGTTTTACCTACTGACATACCATTAGAATCTTCAATTCTAGCACTAAAATAGTGACATGAAGGCTCTTCTCAAACCATATTCCTTGAACTCTGGAGCTAAAAACACTGTCGTGAAGGCTTCTTTCAAGCCATTATCCTTACATTCAAGCACTAAAAGGCTATTTTCACCATTTCCCTTAAAGGACACTTACATTTTATAACTCTAAATAGTGCTCACAGATAAATCTAATAAATAATAAATAATCTATTATTTCATACTTAAAATGTTCCTTAAGTGTGAAACAGTGCTTATTTACACTCTATGCTTCCACTCCTGTCACTGCATAGTGAATAGAAACCATGTTCTATATCCTGTGGACAACAACATCTCATCTCCTTTAAAAAATGAAAAACACCATCTTGTTATACTGAATTATATTTAATAGTGTCATTTTAAATCTTTTAGATTTAGCATCAAAACTAGTGTCTAATACATTTTTCCTCGTGATCCAATATTTCCCAGTCATGATCTTCCTTCTCATGTCACAATATAGTGACTTCATACCATAGGCTTCTTGTACCTGTTTTAAAATAACTCTATTAGTGTCACTATAATGGAATGTCTTCCATATACCTAACAGTAACAATTCAATTTTATGAAGCCAGTTGAACTATAATAATACTATAATAAATAATATAACTTACAACATAAATCAAAACAAGAAAACATAGTTTTCTTTATATCTATGAATCTTTCTCGCAATACCTCTCTACACTACTGTTTTAAGGGTGTAAGTTAACACTAGAAAGGGTATATATGAGTGATGTATAATATGACACTTAAAGGTGTTAACTTACACCTTTCTTAACTTCTTTAAGTTAACACCATTAAGTTGTGTAAAGTTGAACACCTTTTACTACAGAGTGAACTAAATGTGACAGTGTTACAATTCCAAATTAAAAGTTTATGGAAACTGATAAGTCATTCCCGAACTTTATGTAAAAGCTGCATTCGTGTATTATGAAAGTTAGGTGTTGTCCTTGTTTTAGATACGAGATGAAGGTATACATGCTATAGCAAGAAATTGTACTGACATACGCAAACTTGTTGTACAAGGCTGCATGGTGAGTCATGGTAGTACTATATATATCAGTGATGCAAGGATCTGAAAGCATTCTCAAGTTTATTATTATTTTTTATGATGTAATGTGTCTTTGTAAACCATTCTCAAATTTTAAAATTTATTTGATAACTTGTTGGATTTGAATTCGTGTCTATAAATCTCAAATCTCTGTTTGAAACAGAAAGTTCTTCAAGGCTACAATTAAAGCCAGCTTAATTGCCAGAATCATGCACTTGTTGTGGAAACTGCCTGATATGATGTGCCCATAGACATTATTCAGAAGTTGGCAGAAATAAGAAGAAGAAGAATGGCTTCTAATATATTTTAAAATTTTTACGCAATATTTTAAAACATTTTTACGCAGAGTTGTTCTATAATAATGGCCTCATAGGTGGTTTTTATATACAGGTTTGACTATATCTCATATAGCTAAGCACTGGTAATATAACAAATATATGTAACATCAATTAACATCCTTAAACCACCTGCCAGAATGTTACGTGCTTCAAGAAGCAAAGATACAGCATTGGCACTATATTTCAATATATTCACAGAGAAGTAATATATTCACAGAGAAGTAATATATTCACAGAGAAGTAATGTATTCACAGAGAAGTAATGTAAATATATTCACAGAGAAGTAATGTAAAACCCAATACAATGAGTGGTAATGGTTAAAAGTTTATTATGTTTTTATAAATTCTTCATGTAGCCTCATATAAACTATTCAATTGATCTACGAAATGTGACTCTCTATAGGAAAACCTGCCTTCTTGAAATTGTGGAAATGAAATCCAAGATCGTGTATTCCATCGTGGTTTTTCAAGCTTAGAAAACCACGAAATTAAAAAAAACACGATTTTATTTAAATACACGATTTTTAAAACCACGAACCACGATCGTGTATTTAAAAGCAATGTTAAACACACGATTTATAAAAACCACGAACCACGATCGTGTATTTACAAACAAAAGATAATCATTTTCCATTATTAGACAAAAATTATGTTTAATGTTAGGAGATTTCTAGACATGTATATGTCAAATTTCTTAGAAAACACCAGTGTATATTTCAAATTTCTTAGAAAACGCCAGTAACCACCATTCATTGAGGAGATGTCTAGACATGTTTATTTCAAATTTCTTAGAAAACACCAGTAGGAAGAGATATGAGAAACTGTGTTATTGAGCATTAATTGTGCACATCATTTCTAGCCGTGGAATCAACCTCGTTCCCAGGACCTTTTTGATATAACTAATGCTTATTTACATGAAAATGGGTCTAAAACCTAGATTAAACAACGATCTACAGCCACTCGTTCCATGTTTAAGCCTTAAGAACCTAGATAAAACAATGATCTACGACCGTTAGTTCAATTTCTAAGCCTCTAAAACGTAGATTAAATAACGATCTATGACCGTTCGTTCAATTTCTAAGCCTCTAAAACGTAGATTAAACAACGATCTACGACCGCAAGTTAAATTTCTAAGCCTCTAAAACGTAGATTAAACAACGATCTATGACCGATAGTTCAATTTCTAAGCCTCTAAAACGTAGATTAAACAACGAACTACGACCGCCAGTTCAATTTCTAAGCCTCTAAAACGTAGATTAAACAACGATCTATGACCGCTAGTTCAATTTCTATTAAGACTATTATGAATGCTTTTTCACGGCCGATTTTCTGATTTTCTAGCCTTAGGAAATGATCGTGAATGCTTCTTCACGGCCGATTTTCCAATTCTCTAGCCTTAGAAATCAACCAGGAATGCCTTTTCTCTGCCGATTTACCAATTCTCTAGAATTTACCAATTCGATCAGAGTTTAATTCAAAATGGATTTATATCCTTCTAGACTAAAGATTTCCCAAGGAATTACATTATGTCATTAGTAGCTGAAAACAATACAGGAACATTATCCACGATCGTGGATTAAAGAAACAACCAATTTTTCTCAAAAACCACGAACCACGATCGTGGAATTTATGTTCGTGATTCTGCCTTCATTGTTTTCAAGACAATGTCATTTAAAACCAGGACAGAAAACCACGCTTGCATTTTCGTGGTTTTTCCCCACGATTCCTTTGTTACAAAAACCACGACGAATTTCAAGAAGGCAGGTTTTCCTATAGACAGTCACAAATGGTAAATTACAATTGCACTTTAAAGTTGTGTGTGGTCTGTCCCAAGGCAGAAAACATAGTTTCAAATTTTTATATTTTATTATGATGGTAAAATTATTTTTTATGCATGATCAGAGTTTCAGTAATTTAGGATGTACAAATACATGTTAGACAAACATAATTTTAAATGTTAGTTTTAAAGAAAATGCAAAAAAAAATATTTCCACTTTTTTATGGACACTACTTTCTCTAAAACAGAAAAGTGAGTCCCAAGATATTCCTGTGTAAAAAATATTTACAGACCTTTCCTTAATACTTTCTTGGTTCCAAGACATTTTAAAAAGTGTTGTTTCATTGTCTTCAAATTATGAAGAACTGGCAGACTGGTTTATAGAATCACTTACTTAAATCTTAGCCACACTTAATATTAAACATTCTTTGATGAAGATTATTTTATATATCATTTTGTTTAATTAGGATTCACATTAGTGGTTAAGGGTCTGTAACTATAGTTGCTATATTAGGATTCACATTAGTGGTAAAGGGTCTGTAACTATAGTTAGGATTAGCTTTTATTAACTATGTGCAATAACACGTTTTACTTTCTTTTGAATTGCTTAACGAAATTTAATTGTGCAAGTGTATAACTATAACCAGCTACTAGTCATCAAGTCGATCTTACTAGATGCATTGCATGCTTCAAGAGAGTATTAATAACCAGCTACTAGTCATCAAGTCGATCTTACTAGATGCATTGCATGCTTCATGAAGATTTTTTATTATAAATAAGGATTGAAAAGTGGGGGAGAACTCAGATATACATCTCTCTTCCAAGTATGTCAGTCCCAACCCATTAATGAAGGCTTACCTTTTTATTTTTGTATTGGAAGAAGAGAGAAAAAGCAGGGAACTCCTGGCCGGCTAAGGGTGGGGTTGATTTATGGAGGGGATGAAACTTTTTGATGGTGTAGTTTTTAAATTTAAATTTAATGCAGCACTAAAATATTTTTAATATAGATTAAGATTTTCCATTTTTTATTTTCCAATTTGCTGTCATTTGTTGACATGTTAGCTATAGTATCTTTTTTGTATGTTAAAAACTTCCAATTCTGAGACCATGTAGTGTTTGTAGTTTTCCAAGAGTTGTGCAACTTGATTGAAAGGGCTTGCAGCTATTTGGAAATGGTTCACCAGAAGAAAAGGAAATTTGAATCCTTGTGTAGATAAATGTTTTCAGAAGAAGAAACAATTCATTGACAAGGATATACAGGCACTTCTCTGAACAAAATTGAGAATTATGATGAAGAAATAATACATTGCTATGCTATAATAACATATATTTCACTTTTTTCTCTGTTAATTATCTCTGACATGTTTAAATATACAATATATTAATATATACATTAAATCCAAAAACATTGTGGTCCCAAAATATGTAACATGTGTAGCCAATATCAAATTTGTAATTGTAAAATTTTGGACAAATTAATATAAGATTATATTAATATTAGTATCTTCTAAATAAATTAACCAGTGTTTTTTTAAGTTAATGTATAAAACACTAGAAGAAAGTATAAGCATGGTTAGTTCTTACTGTTACTGTATAGAGTGGGGTTAACAAGGTAAATTTACCACAAATCAAAGCTAATTTACTGAAAATTCAAAGCAAAACATAATAAATGTTATAATACTTTTCATTCCCATGTTCGAAATTTTATATAAGTGACTCTTATTTATCTGATAGCAGATTTGGGGAATTTCCCCATTTTTCCTATTCCAGATATTGAAACCATGGGAAAAGGATTATTACTGGCACTTAGAAGTAAAATATAACCCTAGTTGCTGTCATAACAATTACAACCAACACAAAATTTTAATAAATGGCTTTCTATTTGTCAGTCAAAACATTTGGGGAAATTCCCAAAATTTCCCTTTTTTGACCTTTGGACTGCAAAAAAGGTACTTACCTGAGAAATCAAACCTACTTTTAACACTAAATGACTCTAGACTTTAAAAAATGTACTTAAATTTCTGAATTAAATTTGGGTCAATTCCTGCTATTTTGCCACTCCTAAACCCCAATTTGGGACGGTATATCTATATAGCTGCTCTTTTCCACAACAAGAGAGACAAAAATGGTTCTGTGTAAATAAAAAAGTAGTGGAAATTACAACATAGCATAACATCCTTGGTAAGATGGACATGAATACCATAATGAACTTAATTTTTGGCGGAATTATATTGCCAAATATTATTTTTTGCTTTTGTTACTGTTGTTTATTTCTCCAAAACTTTAATACTTAGACAGTGGGTCTCCATTGTGAATTCATTTAGAATCTGCTTACTCAGATACTTTGTAGTTGGTTTTCATATGTTAGAGTAACTTATAGTCACATGTTATATAACCATGTATTACTAACTTATCAGTGATCTGTATAAAATATGTCATTGTAAAACATTGTGATAGAATTCATAACAAAAGCTTTCCAGAAAGTCTTTGAACATGAAGAGGGCATTGAAAAAGATTGCAAATCTTGTGTATTATATAAAGTAGTGACTTGCAACCATGTGACATTGAAGACCACTGTGTAACTGTTGAGATGTTGTGACGTGAAAGTGGAGAGCTCAGTACCAATGAACATTTATTCGTTAAAAGATTTTCTCAATTAAAGGACTCTTACAATAGAAACACTGGTAATATGGACAATGGACCCATTTTTTTTCACTTTTGTTTGATGTTTTTGATTTGGTAGTACCATTGCAGATTTTCATCAAAAATAACTCCTAGATATTTTACTTTATCTTTACACTCAAGAGGAATACCCATGTACCTAACAGTTTTACTGTCAAGATCTTTGAGTTTATTTTTGTCACCAAAGAATATACACTCAGTCTTTTTAGTGGTTATGGTCATTTAGTTTAGTTTAAGCCATCTGTCAACATTTGTCATTTTTAAATCTAGATTTGAAATTAGGATATCCACATTTTCATGAGTCTGTATAATAATTGTATCATCTGCATAAAGATGACAATATGAGTTTTTTATTTCTGGTTTTAAATCATTTATGTAGAGCAGAAAAAGTAGGGATACTAAAACTGAACCTTGAGGAACACCATAAACATCCTCTTGTAACAGATCAAATTCAATGTTGTTTACTAGAGTGAGCTTTTTTCTGTCAGTAAGGTATGATTCAAACCAATTAAGAGAATTGTCATGAAAGCCAAAGCACCAGAGTTTTATTAGTAGAATTTGATGGTCAACTGTATCAAAGGCCTTTTTGAGGTCAATTAACACAGCACAGACTCTTCTCTTTTTATCAAACTGATTAAGAATAAAATATGAAACATCAAGAACAGCAATGTAGTTGAAAACTCTTTCTTCTGAATCCAGGCTGTATGTTATCAATATAGCCAAGACTAGAAATATGATCTGAAACTTGATCATGAACAAGCACTAACTACAACTTCTAACCCACCAAAGATTTGAACGACATGTGGATGTCGTTTTTCTTATCATAAAAGAAAACCATGTTAATGACTTTTATGATCACGTCAATAATTTACACCCACAAATAAATTCACTGTCGAAAAAGAGAAAAATGCATGTCTTCCATTCTTAGACACACTAATAAAACAGAACGACAATGGTAGCATATCTATATTAGTTTATAGAAAACCCACTCACATGGATCAATATCTAAATTTCCACTCAAATCACCAACAAAACACCAAAGAAAGTGTGACATCTGCTCTCTTTACAACAGCAGAAAACATTAGTAATCTAGAGGACTTAAGAAAAGAAAATGAGCGAATAGTCAGTGTCTTATCGGCAAATGATTACGAGATGCACTCAATAACAAAGGTTAGAAGAGATATTGAACAGAGAAAAAGACAAAGTACTGTTGCAAATGAGCCACATGAAACCAAAGGCTATGTTAATCTTCCATATATAAAAGGAACCAGTGAAATGCTTCGACGTATTCTACGTAAACATAACATCTGTTGTACATTTTCTTCAAAAGACACTTTATGGAATATACTGTCTCACCCTAAGGATCAGATTGAAAAACAGAAGCAGAACAATGTGGTTTATCAAATTCCGTGTGGTGACTGTAACACAGTCTATATTGGTGAATAAAAAAGAACTGGAACAACGATCAAAAGTGCATGCTCGAGCAGTTTGCAAAGGAGATGTCACAAAAAATGAAATCGCCGATCACAGTTTGAAATTTGACCATAGATTCGGCTGGGAAAACAAGAGTGTAATAGATCATGAACAAAATATGGTTGCGAGGAAAATCAAACAAACGATCCACTCAGTGAGTAACAAAAATCATATTAACAGCATCTCATATAATGTACCAGACATATGGATACCAACTTTGACTAAAAGTCCAGTTGGGAATAACTAGTTACGGGAATTGACAGTGATAACTAGCTACAGGAATTGACGGGTTGATTATTCATCAATGTCATTTTTACGTCAGAAAACATTGTATGTGGAAGTGTGAAATTTTCTATCTTTATCTGATACGGGAATTTGTTCATTATACGTCTGCAATTTCCCGTGGAGGTGTGAAGTAATTAAATTTCGATCCTCTTTGTGCGTATATAAGGAGATTTTTTCAACAATCTCATTGCCCGATGATGAGAGAAGTTTCTCTTGAAACGTAGCCCAACATGACATGATAAATATGAACAATTTTCTCAAACATTGTCATAGGAATTGGTAATATAGAAATAGGTCTATAGTTGCAAGGGTCAGTTTTAGATTCACTTTTATATACAGGTGAGACAGTAGTTAGAGTAAACAACCTAACCAAATAGATTTTGAAAAGTTGAAATAAAGAATATCATGCTGTTCTTCCTATTTTTCAAAAAGATTGTATATTTAACAATGTTTAATATCCTAAACACTGGTGCAAAATATTTCCATTACTGAAAGTTTGTAAAAGTTTCATTTCTTGAAACACAGAAATATTGCAAATTCTCTATGTCATGAAAATTTTATTTACGTTATTTCTACTAAATTAAGAACTTTTTCAAACATGTTTTAAAAGGAAATATGGTTGGTAATTATACACTCCAATCATTTTCAATTATAAATTGGACACTTTCAAATTTATGGCATTTGAGCTTGCCTGCTCATTCATTTGATGGCCAGATTAAACTGTAATGGTGGAGTTTCATGCAAATTCTTGACTAACCTTGTGTTTACTGTCCTTACGCTCAAGAGGAATACCCATGTACCTGACAGATCTTTTAGTTTATTTTTGTCACCAAAATTAGTGGTGATGGTCATTTTGTTTTGTTTAAGCCATAATTCTGGATTTGAAATTAGGTTATCCACATTTTCATGAGTCTATAATAATTGTGTCAGCTGCATAAAGATGACAATATAAATAATTTCTGATTTTAAATCATTTATATACAGCAGAAAAAGTAGGGGTCCTAAAACTGTACCTTGAGGAACACCATAAACATCCTCTTGTAACATATCAGACTGCACGTTATTTACTTGTGTGAGCTGTTTTCTGTCGGAAAGGTATGATTCAAACCAATCAAGCGAAGTGTCACGAAAGCCAAAGCACCAGAGTTATTTTAGCAGAATTTGATGGTCAACTGTATCAAAGGCTTTTTGAAGTCAATTAACACAGCACTGACTCTTCTCTTTTTATCAAGCTAATCAAGAATAAAATGCAAAACATCAAGAACAGCGGTTGTTCATCTTCCTGAATCCAGACTGTCTTCGATCAATATAGCCAAATGTAGAAACATTACCTGAAACTTTATCATGAACATTTTTTTCAAATATTTTCATAGGAATTGGTAATATAGAAATAGGTCTATAATTGCTAGGGTCAGTTTAAATTCACTTTTATATACTGGTGAGACCCTCTTCGATTTCCAACATTTGGGAACATAGCCAATCCGTAAAGGTGTGTTGAAAATCTGTGTCGAAAAGATGCTCAGGACAGGAGAACCTGCTTTGAATAATTTGGTACCAATTCCATCCATTGCTGTAGCTTTCCCATTTTTAAGACCATTGATATGGTCTTCAACTGTTTTTTGTCAAATATTTTGAAATAGAAATGTAGTTGGGCTAACAGGATGATTTATTTTAGATGAATCTAGAGGCTAGAGTGACTGTAACACCAACAGAGAGTTTATTAAAAATATTTCCAATTTTCTTTTGGTCGATTTCTTCAATACCATCTGTATTAACTACTCTTTTTACTTGAGTCATTTTATTTTTACTATTTGGAACCAGGGTTTTAGTGTTTGTCAAAGTTTTCTCAGTCCTTTTTGATCCTCAGAAAGTAAATTATTATAGTGCTCGTTTTTGAGCCTATTTTTCATATTGTTAACATGGTTCCTTTTTTGTTTGAAATTGTTCCTGTCATTGATGGATTTACTTTTAGATGCTTTCTTTTTAGCAAAATCTCTTTCCTAACAGGAAATCAGCAGTGACCCATGCTTCAATTCAGCACTTAATCCAATGTGTAACAAAAGGAGCATGTTTTTCAGCCACTGTTTTTACATTGTCAAAAGATATCTCACATGCTCTTCCAAGGTCAGTAGAATTTAGAAAATATGACCAATCTTCAATTCTAAGATCATTTAAGAATTGATCTTTGTCAAAGTTCTTGTAGGTACGAACCGTTATGGTTTTTGGTTCATGTTTTGGCTGAGAAAATTTCCTGATTACATATGTGAAACTGCAATCACTAATGCCAAGATGCATCACACTAGCTTTAGAAATAAAACAACTGTTTGTTAATATAAGATCCAAAAGCGTGCTACTATTTTCTGTAACATGAGTATGTTCCTCAATAAGTTGTTTTAAGTAAAGAGAAGAACAAAGATCCTTGATTTTCGATGACAAACCATTTTTAATGAGTATGTTCAGGGGCTAATACAGCAAATATTCCATTGCGAAAAGTGTTATTGGGCACCGAAATTCTCATGCACAAATTAATAAAAAATGTTTGTAAAATGTTTTATTGTGCTGTTCTTTACAGTTGTTCTTTACTTAGTTGCAATATAAGTAAAAATGCTGTCAGAAAGTGGTAGATTTGCACTTCTAAGACACCAAAGACATAAATAATGTCAGTGGCATTTGCCTTGGACCCCACTGGAGGTGGCTAGTGCTGCCCAAATTCAAATCCTGTATTAGCCAGTGATGTTACAATTAAAATCTCCAAGAATAAACAGTTCTTTCTGGAGAGGTAGCTTTTTTAAGCAATCATGAAATTTTAATATTGAAATTCACTATAAATATGTTTTTCTTCTATTTTAATGAAAATTAAGTTTGACTCTTAGCAGTAGATAAAAAATTTAGTTAAACTATAAATTAGTTAAATAAATTAAACACTATGGAGATGTAAGTCAACTGATGCGTTTTTCAGATATGCACACACGACTCAGGAAATAACAAATTCTTATGTATATTTTCAAAGGCTTATTGGGCAATATCATTGCCCCTGAAGGCACCGATCATTATTGAAGTCCCCGCATGTAAGTTTTATAAGGTAGAAAAAATCGAGAAAAATCGTCTTGGTTAAAAAATATCTTCTTTGTTTAGAAAATTGTTTGTCATCT
>JANTOQ010289803.1:5917-22621 GCA_027564595.1 Bythotiara depressa | reverse complement strand
AGTAAGTAAGTAAGTAAGTAAGTAAGTAAGTAATCATTTATTCACCTATAATCAAATAGGTAGGTGACCAGTCAAATGATGGCCCCTAAAACCGTAAGAAACCTTAGTTTGTGCCATGAAAAATAAAATTCATAAATTCATTATGACAGATCCCCACAACATGTTTTTAAGTGTGCAAGTTCACCAGTACCTTTTGGTAAGTGGGCTCTAAGCGAACTAGTCTGAGCTATAGACTTTCTTGCCTATTTGAATGTTTTTTCAATAGTTCATGAAAACTGAGTTTTACTGATTTAAAATTCACGAGAATCAACCTCCTCCATGGTGCATTGATTTAAAAGCCTACTATTGCAGTGTCGATCTCCAAGACACATAAGACATGCCTTAATTTAGTTTCTGTGAAAATGACACTAAATAAACTCCCTCATCTGCCACATCATATGTATTATTTGTAGCACTTCTTATTTGTAGCACTCCTTATTTGTATTATTTTAGGGAAAAATTATGACAAAACCAATGACGACTATAGTGACAGTTTACCCTGGGTTTTTGAAGATGAAGATTAGATTTCTTAGGCACATGAAAAAGGTAACTATTCTTCTGCATTTTTACTGTTTTAGATTGGGCCAAAGCAAAATAAATATATTTCACTGTAGATGGTGCATTTTTTTATGAATGATATTAACTCAAATCTGTGATGTTTTTTATTATTAAAAAGGAACTATTTTTTGGAACTGTTAATAATAATAATAATAAAATAATAATTATATATATTTAGACATACAGTCAGGGTATTATTTCCAATCTTTCTCTCTCCAAAAAAGGTGTTCTGGCAGATAATTTTATATTTGACACAAGGGAATAAAATTATCCATTTTTATCTTTGCAATCATAAGTAACAGAAAGAATATTCATCACCTATTCTATACCTCATTACCCTCTGGGTAATGTAATAATGCTATTTTCTATTTAAAAAGTTTTTTAAATGATGTTAGGGGGTACTTTTTGTCATTTTTATCTATGCAATTTAGGTAACTGACACTGACTGGAAATATAACATTACGTTGATGTTTCACTCTGCACTCTGATTAGAAAACAACAGTACCCCCATTCTGAAGCCGTTCTTATTTTTAAAAATATGACTACCTACTCCATGAAGGTGTTCGATACATTAAATACGTTTTTGCATTTAACGCATTTTAATAGCTATTGTCTGGTATGTAAAATACATGGCTATAAATGATTGAAGGTCCTAAAAAATAGTGGAGAAAAAATTGAGCATAGCAGTTAGGCTAAATTTCCGATCCAAAAATTAAGCTTGTTTAGGGACAAAGTCTCCAAATTTTGGCTTGCTTCTCATCATGCCACGTCCATTAAGTTTGCATATTTATCCGATTAACATTTATTTCTAGCTGATGAAAGATCGGTAAACATGGATTAAAATATATTTATTAGCGCCAATGTTAATTGATTTACATGAGTAAAATTAACCGATCACGAAACGAAGTAATGAACCGATATGCATAATTGGTTAGCATTGGTTAAGAATAAACATCAGTTAAACTAATTAGTAACTGGAGAATAAAAAATGATAATTACAGCACTTAGCTACAAATAACCATATATAAATAATAATAATATTATTGATACTTTCAATTGAACATATTATTTCAGACTTTTTAATGAGCGTTTCTACCTTAGATCTTTTTTCATTTATTTTTGTAACGTGATACGCATTTGATGTCACATATCTGTCATGTATCTGTCTCATCAAACAACAGTTTGTTCGTCCAATCGATGCACTTCTTTTTCAAGAAAAGTAAATTTCTTTTCTCTTGCTACTTGTTTGTTTGTCTTGTTTTAAATATAACTATTTTGATATACTTTAAAAAAAAACATATTACTTAATTTATTTTACCAAAATTTACCCCCTGGAATGTTTAAAGATTAAATGTTACATAAAACCCCAAAGACTTTATGTTTGCACGACCTGCAATGAAGAAAAAATGTATACAAAAGGTATATTAGGAGTCAATTATAAAGGCAAAGCCATTGAATAGAAATTATCGGGATAGAACATGATTCATTTTAAGTTTAGAAGCTTACAAATCAGACGAGCTGTTGTAGATCATCCTTTAATCTAGTTTATAGTAGCCATAAAAGTTGGACGGGGGTCATAGATCTAGGTTTTAGAGGCTTGGATATTGAACTACAGTTGTAGTAGTCGTTTAATCTACGTTTGTAGAGCCATAAAAATTGGATGGGGTCGTAGATCATCGTTTAATCTATGTTTCAGAGGCTTAGAAACCGAACTATCGGCCATAGATAGTCATTTAATGTAGGTTTTAGAGCCTTAAAAATGGAACTAGCAGTCATAGATCGTTGTTTAATCTAGGTTTTAGAGCCGTAAAAATCAGACAGGGTCATAGATTGTCCTTTAATCTACGTTTTAGAAGCTTTGAAATCGAGTTAGCAGCCACAGATAGTCATTTAACTTAGGTTTTAGAGCCTTATGAAATGAACAAAATCACAAGAAAACTTTGTAAAAATATATAAAATCATGGCCAAACTTTGTTCATGCACTTAAAATTTTACATTGGAAAAACATATTTTAAAAAATTGTGAATAATACGTGTGCACTATCAAGAATATCTGATGGGCATTGTGGTAAACGAAATAATTGTCGTATGAAAGAATAGAGTTGTAGAATATCTTTATGAATATCAGTGTTGCAAATAACGGTCGGTCATCGGTCATTGCCGATCGTTTTAACAAGTTGATCGGAAAAAAATATGTCAAAATTGCTAAATTGACCGACCATAATTAATTGTCAATCCAAGCTCTTGTTTTTTTTACTTCCAAAATAATTAAAAACTCTTACAGTTGTGTAACTTTTCCTTTGCTGTTCAGTAAACATATGTCGGCATAAGATTAGTGTTGTATCATATTTGTTTATCAGATGAGGCGTGCGTAAATATGGTCAGCGGTTTTGTATTCTATTTCATTTTTAAAATATTTCTTATTATTTTCTTGACGAATCCCCCTGAAGCAAAGAAAATGTATTTGATTCTTAAGGATTTTATAAACTTTCAAGGGGGTAGTACATTTAACTTAATCCTAAATTATTGTAGCGCTTAGTTAGGTACAAGAACCAGATGAGTACATGAGTACAAGAACCATTAGTTACGAATTAATTATCTACACTTTGCGTGATCCATGTTTTTCTATATTTTTAATTGAATTTTAGCCCCTTATTTTTTCTTCAACGTCTATTCTTGTAACAGGTCATGCACGTGCATTGTAAAATGATTCCCAGAAGGCGCACTCTTCATCGTTGATATTTTTTAATAACAACGCAACGTAATAATGTAACTATGAATATTCTAGCTTTGTTTGAATGCCAACTGGTAATGGTGTCATAATGAAATATTAAAACTCGTCTTTGTATATATCACTTTGTCGTCAAAGACAATTAACAACAAATTTTAAGAGGCTAAAGTGAATGATAAACGCTAAGAAAACAAACAAGCGGGCGATCATGAACGCGAGTCCATAGATCATCCTTCCTTCTAAGTTATAGAGCCTTGGGAATCGCACGGGGGTCGTAGATCGTCATTTAATCTATGTTTTGGAGTCTTAAGCTGGATTTCCACTTTAAAATATGATACGCGTATCAGCACGAAACGTACTGTGGAGCATGCGCAGAATTAAATATGTTTAAAGTACGCAAACTTTAGATACGTTCCGCGACACAAAAAGTTGAACTCAAGTCAACTTTTTTTTTCTATTTGCATATCAAAATTAAATAAACCAATCAGAGATCCTTATCAACCAAAAAAATGTTATCAACAATTAAAAGTCACCCACCAAAATTCTCAAGGGGATATTAATCTGTGAAGCGTAACATATCGGTGTACGCGTATTTTGTGCCGGTATGCATATCAATTTATTTAAGTGGAAATCCAGCTTAAGAAATCGAACTAACGGCCGTCGATCATTGTTTAATCTAGGTTTTAGGGCCTTGGAAATCGGACGGAGGTCGTAGATCATCGTTTAATGTACATTTTAGTGGCTTGGAAATCAAACTGGTGGCCGTAGACCATCATTTAATATAGTTTTTAATCTATGTTTTAGAGGCTTAAAACTGGAATGCGCTGGCGTTCATTCTAAGTTTTAGAGCCTTGGGAATCGGACGTAGGTCATAGATTGTCATTTAATCTATGTTTTAGAGGCTTAGAAATCAAACTAGCAGTCGCAGATCGTTGTTTAATCTAGGTTTTAGAGCCTTGAACATCAGACGGAGGTCATAGATCGTCATTTAATGTACGTTTTAGTGGCTTAGAAATCAAACTGGCGGGCGTAGACTGTCATTTAATATAGGTTTTAGAGGCTTAAAACTGGGACGCATGGCCATAGATCGTCCTTCATTCAGTTTTAGAGCCGATCGTAAATTGTTGTTGTAAAAAGTCCATTTTCTGGCAATCTAGACCAATTATAAAATCAAAAATTTTCTAGCCCCTCACCCCTTACCATTTTTTTTCGGTAATCACAAAAAATGTCCGGCCATACAAGAATCTCTTATTTGCAACACTGAATATTTGTTGTTGTTTTTATAAGTGATGATGGTGTTTTTAAAATGCTTATTACGAAGTTTAATAGTAATATAAAATATTATATAAAATAATCTGGGAATGAATTTGTTAAAATTATTAACTTTGCTTTTTTTCTCCTTATCCAGACAACCAGTTTGTTTATATCTGAAAATGTCAAAGTTGGAGCTGTTCTCAGAGGACCTATTCAGGGGCTAATACAGGATTTGAATTTGGGCAGCGCTAGCCACCCCCATTGGGGTCCAGGGGCAAAGCCACTGACATTATTTTTGTCTTTGGCGTCTTAGAAGTGCAAATCCACCACTTTTTGGCAGTATTTGTATGTATATTGCAACTATAACTAAGCAAAGAACAACACAATAAAAAATTAAATGGACATTATTGATTAATTTGGGTTTCAGAACTGTAGCGCCAGTAGTGCTTTTCACTATGGAATACATCCTGTATTAGCTACTGATATTATGTAGCACTTCTGTGTGTAACATAGTACCTTGGTTAATATAAAGAGAAACACTATTCTAGTGATTAACTTTGCATGCTGCAATGTTTAATTTACAATCATCATAAAATGAATATTTTATACTATTAAAAGTTCCAGCTGGCGTTGTGATTAAATACCCGCCAGTTATTTTTTAAGTAGAAGACACTTATTCTCAGAAATGATGAAAGAACAACTCACTCATGTTCTACATGGTTCATGGTTCTTATTTTATATGTAAACTACTTCATGCTTACTTAACTTAATTCCTTCGTAACTTCTCTGCTGTTGCTTTTTGATGAATGTATTTTTGTAAGCAGCATGTAAAAAATAAGAAATATCTGACTTAAAGTTATTTTGGAAAAATACACTATGTGAAAATATGATTTTTAAGCTAGAAAATCATAGTAGCTGCAGTAAAAACTTGTGATAGCTTTTTTAAGCTAGAAAATCGTAGTAGCGGCCATAAAATCTCACTCACAGCAGCTTAAGGGTACTTGTATCCATTTTATATTGATTTTTAGTTAACTCATTTTTTAAAAGCCTGAACATCTAAATTATACAAATTGAGATGTAAAAAAATTATAGACTTTTTACAACTCCATAACTGCTATTATTTGGTATACTATACTTTTACTTCACCAAGGTGAAGAAAAATAGAAGAAAGACATGTACGCCTTTAATTGAAAGATAAACATTCTGAACAAGATTAATCTAACGAGCAATCTTGTTATTAATACTATACTTACAGGTATAGTATTATTGTTTTATTTACTCATTTGATGTGTTTAAAAATTAAAGATACTTTAGCATGTAGAAATCGTAAGGCTCTCTTATAGCTGTTATCATTTGGAACTCCAACTTTTGACTACTTTGTCATAGCCTTTTAAAACTTTAAAACTTTCTGACGTCAAAGACGCAAAATTGTGTATGCGGAATTTACTTGTTTTTATTTTATTTCAGTCTATACAGACAGTAATGTAAAGAGTGGTCACATTGTGATTTTTCTCCACATGGAAGTTATTGAATAACTCCTGAAATATAAAACACACACAAATTCTGCATATGTGATTTTTTTGAAAGTATGTGTGGTCACAATGAATCAGAATTCAATGAATTTAACAAAACTTGGAGCAACTTGGCGCGTTTTAAAGAGTTTTTAAAAATGAGTTGAAAACACCCTTTTTCCCGTGCATTTTTTCCGGTAATAAAAAAATTAATTAATAATTTTTTTCTTATTGATAATTAGAGTGTAACTATATATCTACTAGCCTTATAAATTTGGATTTTTAAAATTATGGCTAAGAAGGAGTATTTTCCAATTTTCTTATTAACATAAAAGGATACAAGTACCCTTAAGCCATAAAATCGTAGTAACAGGTGTAAAATGTTACTCGACAGGTTTAAGTTTGACGTCTAGACAAAATCTGTTTGTTTTTGTATAAGAATGTAGTTCATGGAATTTTATAAACAGAGCTGGTGTTTCTTTATATAAATGAGATGTTTCTCTGAAGAAGTAAAAAATGTGGTTTCTATTGTTTCAAAGCCAGTAATGATGATATTTTCTTCTAACATTATTCCCCTGTCTATTTTTAACCAGCACAACTAAGGAATATATCGCTCTCATATTAAATAGAATATATTGCTCTCATATTATATAAAATAATCGAGCATTTTATTATATTATATTTATATGTATTAATTGGAAACTAGTAACTTTATTTCATTATATAAATGTGTTAAACGTTACTAATAAAAACCATTCTTATTAAGAGAGTTAACTCCTGAGTTAACTTAAGTTAACTGCAGGACAACATACGTTACTGCGGAACGACATATGCACTCTCTTGTTGCCTAGTTACCTAGTGGGCTGTACAGCCCTGTGGCTCTCTCTCTCTTCCTCTCTCTCTCTCTCTCTCTTGCTCTCAAGTTGGCTATGGTTGTGTTTTGCCTCCCACCCTCCCATACTACAGTGGCAATGGGATGATACTGTTGTTGTGCATGTCTCTTTGTCCTCCCATGTTCCTCGCTACCTCCCCCCAGCCTTGTCCCTGCCAGTGCCTACGTCTTCATGGTTTTTGCATCCAGCTGTGTCATGCCTGCCCTCAGTTTCTCATTGGAGGGGGATGGCACACCATGTTTTGCGTTTGGCCTGCACATTGGAAGCTGGGTGCTTTTAGTCCAGAATGGATTGTCACTGACATTCACTCATTGAGCATGCACAACACAGCCAGTGTCATAAGTAGTTGTTTGTTTGTTTCATGCGATAGGGATAACTTTTGTCTGTTTGGTTTGTACTATATGCATATTGTTTGTTTATATAACTAGGGTTCAACATGTTTCTGTAATTTGTGGCAGTTTCAATAATTGGACTTTCGCTGGTTCAGCTCATA
Source organism: Bythotiara depressa (assembly GCA_027564595.1). Taxonomy (NCBI): domain Eukaryota; kingdom Metazoa; phylum Cnidaria; class Hydrozoa; order Anthoathecata; family Bythotiaridae; genus Bythotiara; species Bythotiara depressa. Next base: position 15,143 of record JANTOQ010289803.1, on the reverse strand, counting down.
CATATATTTTGCCTGTCAATTGGTACTCATATTAGTGTTTTTGTATATATGTATATTATAGGTTTATGTTCTAGTCATTGGCCTCTTTCATTCAGTACTTGTGGTTGTTGTTGGCCATGAGTTTTTTATAGGTGGTTGTGTTGACCACTCATTGCATGTGCGGCTGTTGTTGGTCATACCTTTATATGTCAATTTACAGTTGTTGTTAGTCGTACACTAGCATAGGCTTATAGATTATTGTGTATGTTATTGGTTGTTGTTGACCATGAATTTATATATGTGGTTGCTGTTGACCACTATGTGTGACTGTTGTTGGTCGTGCCTTAAGATTATGTCACTTTCTATTTATACTGGTTTGCCCCCTTTTTTGGGCAATTGTGTGCAATTTTACAGTACCAGTGGACATCATTTCAGCATACATGCACCCCTCAGAGTCCCTCTTTCTCCCAAACCTTGTGTTGCTTTTATTGTTTGCCGCCCCATACAGTTAATACATGAATAATAATAATAAACAGTGGATGTAAGAAAACTTGTCATTCCTGAACAATGAGGTAAATAATTATAACATGTCGTGAAAGCATGTTAAGTTCCTTTGTTTAGTTTCTTTAATCTTATCGGCATTGGCTAAAACATTGGTTATGATATCAGTTTCATTAATTAATTCAATTCACCGCTTAAATCTAGCTCATTGTTGGCCCCTGTTAAGGAAATAATAGCCAATGTTTTAACTGATGCCCAGATCATCTAAGACCAGAACGTTGTTGAAGTTGGAACGATGTCTGATCTGATTGGTTAGAAATGGCAAAAAAAGTTAGCCGAAATTTGGAGATGGTCCCTTAAGATGTATGAACTGTATATGCTTGTAAATTAAGTCCAATATAAGGTAAGAAAAGCATAAAAGACAGTATTTTACAAAACTTTATAATTTTACCATAAATTGTAGGTAGCCAAATAGGTACCCAAACAGAATGCCCAATTGGGCTACACAACATTTTACTGTAACCTGTTCCATATGGTATGGGTCTGCCAGTTTGATTGCTTCTAACAACAAACGTCAGAGCTTGAAGTGTTCCAAGCATGTAGGGAGACAGCCGACTATAGAAAAAACCTAACAGGAAGGAGTTATGGTAAAATCAGAGCCGATAAACATTCATTATATTTGCAGATTTGGAGGTGTTGGTCCAGTCACAACAAGAGTAGGTCTTTGAACATCCGTTTAATCACTGATATTATTGTCTTAGGAGTTCTTGAACAATGCAAGTTTTGGAAGTCAAAAAGATTTTTAAGTCAGTTATTATGAAAAACAGAGTTGGCCACTCAGTATAAACCTGGCTAAAAGAAAAAATTTTGATTGTATTAATTTTTGCCCTTGCTTTCTTTCAAGTCTGAAGGATATTTAATGAGTCGGTCTGGTTACGGCAAGCAAGATATTCTTTTGGGATTGAAAACAGTAGGCATGGTAAAAATAGGTGTATTAAACATAAAAAAATTCCTCTTGTTTTTATGAAGTTTTTAATCATCTATGACGAGGACGATGACATGAATGAGTGAATGAAATATTTCAAAACACATTTAACATGTACGTTGTAATAAATAAACAAAATAAACAAAATAAATTCCACTGGTACGCAATAAAATTAACTTATGACTTACTGTATGTTTAAATCATCTATAGTGTGTTGTCGTCTTGATGTCCCCATTCTCATTGTAGATGCTTGAACTTTCTGTTTTGATCAGTGCTGAAGTCACTGTTGAGGCTTATTGGTGAGTTTCATTTGGTGATCTCTGTAATTCTTTTTCCAAGGCTTGCTGTACTCTAGCTTTGGAATTGTGAATTTCGATGGTTGCTTGTGATTACTTTTCAAAGAAGTAAATCAACAATTTCCCAGCTTCAATATATAATTTGATTTTCTTAGGACAACCATTTTACAACTGGGAAATTGCTCTCCAAGAGGGAGACATTTCATATTCAAACGATTACATTCTAATCGATGTTCCTGGGTTCTACTACGTGTATGCACAGGTTAGTAAATCATATGTTGATAATTACTGTTATAACGATGCTTATTTAATCCATACCCTTATTTAACGCACAGTGTGTATTTTTATTCGTAGAATTCGCAATATTGTAATTTAGGCTCTAATATCTGGGCGAGGACCTTGAATTTATTTTAAATGCGAGGTTTTATACACAAGAGAACGGTTTTGCAATTTTTTTCTATGGTATTGTGTTTATCCTAGTCCTCCTTACTATCCCGTATTTTTTAGACAATATTTCTTGGTTCTAACTGTGGTGCACAGAAACATGACAATTGTTTCCGTTGCGCACTAAAAATCTGTTCTAAAAGAAAATATTTCCCATAGTATGTTACAATCATTACGGTTGTCATATTCAAGATACGAGGACTGTGTTATTCAAGATATGAGGACTGTCCTATTCAAGATACGAGGACTGTCATATTCAAGATACGAGGACTGTTATATTCAAGATACGAGGACTTTAATATTCAAGATATGAGGACTGTGTTATTCAAAGCTTTATTAATTTGTGTCCATATATGTTATGGCCAAGATTAAGACTTCACCATTTTGTGTGAGGATCTAAAGACCAGAAGCTTATAACATTCGTTGAAGGATATAGCTTCCTTATGGACAGTTTTATTTTTTATTATTATTATTTTTCTATTCAAGTTAGTTATTAACACCTTACAGACACTCACATACACAACACTGTCCACTAGCTGACGAGGACAATTAATGTATATTGTCAGACTAGTGGCGCACACGACATATAACATATAGTGGGCGTGGCTCCGCGAGGACAGTAGGTCCCTCCACGTGCACACGTTTCCCAACGTCTCATCCGTAAACCTCTAAACAAGATATCGAAAACGGGTCGCTCCGTCAAAGGCGAGAGCGTTAACCACTACACTACGGATCCACAAGTTTTATTCCAGATATCACGACTGCCTTATTCAAGATACCAGGACTGTCATATTCAGGATACGAGGACTATCTTATTCAAGATATGAGGACTATTTTATTCATGATATCAGGACTGCCATATTCAAGATACGAGGACTGCCTTATTCAAGGTATCACGACTGTCATATTCAAGATACGAGGACTGACTTATTCAAGCTTTCAGGACTGTCTTATTCAAGATATGAGGACAGACATATTCAAGCTATCAGGACTGTCTTATTCAAGATATGAGAACATACATATTCAAGCTACGAGGACTGTCTTATTCAAGACATGAATACAGATATATTCAAGATATTAGGACCATCTTATTTAAGATATCAGGACTGTCTTATTAAAGATATGAGGACTGTCTTATTAAAGATCCCAAGACTGTCTTATTCAAGATATGAAGACTGTCTTATTCAAGATACAAGGACTGTTTTATTCAAGATATGAGGACTGTCTTATTCACGATATCAGGACCATCTTATTCAAGATATCAGTTCTGTCTTATTCATGATATGAGGACTGTCATATTCAAGATACGAGGACTGTCATATTCAAGATACGAGGACTTTCATATTCAAGATATGAGGACGGTCCGATTCATGATAAGGCTTTATTAATTTGTGTCCATATATGTTATGGTCAAGATTAAGATTTCCCATTTATTGTGTGGATCTCAAGACCAGAATCTTGCTCCCTTATGGACAGTTTTATTCAAGATGTCTGGACTGTCTTATTCAAGATATAAGGATGTCTTATTCAAGATATCAGGACTGTTATATTCTGGATACCAGGACTGTATTATTCAAGATAGGAGGACTGTCTTATTCAAGATATGAGGACTATCTTATTCATGATCTTATACCTTATTCAAGGTATCACGACTGTCATATTCAAGATACGAGGACAGACATATTCAAGATATCAGGACCATCTTATTTAAGATTTTAGGACCGTCTTACTCAAGATATCACGAGTGTCTTAGGCGATAGAGAATTGTACGGTCATCAGAAGACAAAAGAAAACAAGAGAAATGAATGTCAATTATAACACTCAAAGGGTTGAAAGCTAAAATGGATCACTTAATTGAAGAGGTAGAACATGAAATAAGGGAAATATATAACGAGTTGAAATGCCTTACTAAACAAGTTAGCAATGGCTGAGTTTATCTTGCGACATGATGACATTGCGATATTTTGTTCATTTATGATGTCACACTTTTATCCAGAAGATTGTGTTTGTTAGCAATAGCAGCACTGTTCTTGTTTTAAGTATATATTAAGCTGTCTTAAAACATTAATACATAGTGTCCCCGGAAAGCAATCAAATCAATGATAATGTCTTTGACATTTTTCTTTTTCCAGGGGGTTAGTTATTGGAAATATAATATAAAATACATTTGGCAAAGAAGATTTCTAATGAGAAATTAAATATAACCAGGATAGAGATGTTAAGTTTATAAAAATAATTTTGTTAATTGAAACAGCCTCTCCGAATTGTTTTCATTTCATGTTGATTTCCCTTTTAAGAAATGAGCATGGGTGAACGTAAACATTATAATTAATTGACAAGTTGATATAAACTGATTTTGTTTTTCTTCTACTTTGCTCATTTTTGTTTAGAAATTGTTCAATTGTATATAGCATGCCTCCCGTTTGAAATTTTTAGTTTGTCTCTCTGCTGCTTGTATTTCTAGGTTGACTTTGTACGATTTTTTCTATAAGTCATTATCACTACAGTTTTTATTTTATTCTGTTCTCTTACAGACTTTATTTTGGTTGCTTTTATTGCGATGGAATAATTAGTTCGTTTTTAGCATTATGATATTGTCTAAACATTAGTTTTCTATTCTCTTTGCGATTACGAAGTTATTTAATTTTTACTTTCAATTATTATATTTAGTCGTAAATAAAGTTTCTTTTAAGTGTTCAAAGGTCAGGAGATTTTTAGCAATGGTCAGGGAAAAGTCTGGGAATTTCATTTTCAATTAGGCTAACGAGTAATTGCGGAAATACTCACCTCGTTCATTTACAGCGGATAGTGGGAAGAATGGGGGGGGGGGACATTGGGGGATAGGTTGGGAAAATATATGGCATATAAAAGCAATAATAACCCGTTAGTGCTTCGATTTCTTATTAGAAATCTTTATAATTTTATGAAAAGTCTTATCAACTTTTACAAACTTCATATTCTCATTTATTTCCAATAATGAACCCCCTGGAAGAAGCAAAAAAGCAAAGAAATGAGTAAAAATTTGAATAATTTCCGGGGGGACGTGAGGCACTAAAGGGTTATTAACAATAAAACTATTAGTCTTGGTTTTAGTCTTTAATTTCTTTAACATTGTTCATTCTATATTTATTTCAGATGTTCTTCTTTATGAACCAGGGTGTATTTAAAGAAAAAACCTTGGATTTTAACATCTTAAAAAATCGTCACCAGAGATTATCTGTGTCATCTATCCCATTAAGTTCCTGTAAAACTACATGTACGGGATATATATCACGAATTGTAAAACTCAAGAAAAACGACCATCTTTCCATTTCAACGTATGCTAGTGGCATTCATTTCAAAATGTCCCCAGACAAATCCCAATTTGGTGTTTACCTGCTGAAGGCGGTTGACGGAGAAATGTAGGAAACAAAACCAGCAAATTTTTTCACCACTGTACACAGTAAATTACTTTAAGTAAAACCAAAACGAACTAACCAGCAGAATATCGCATATACATAGTGAAGGTAATTGGTCCTTGAAAACGACTGGATTATCAAAGAGTAAGTATTTGGTAACTATGCGAAACATTGCTAACTATGCGAAACATCCTTCGCGTGTTATTGGAATATCATAAAAAATACGCGCGTATAATATATTGCAACAAGATGTCCAAATAACCAAAATAGAATCCGCAAGATAAGGTAGCGTCTACTTATATAAAGTTATATAAAGTCACTTGCATTGAAAATATTTTTGGTTTATTTTTACCAATTACCTTACCCTACCTACTTCGCAGAACAGTGAATTCTGGTCACCTTTCGAGAGTTTACATAATATCAACACTTTGCAGAACAGTAAATTCTGGTCACCTTTCGAGAGTTTTCATAGCGATCCTCTTCAAATACTTAGCCACTTTCCATAAGTTTACTAATAGTGTTGGCAAGGAACCTGGTACGATTGTGAATGATTTTATGTTTTCTTAAAAAATATCGACCTGTATGTTTCACTGACCTGTATGTTTCAGGACTTCAAAAATGACCTGAAAGGGCCCGAGTCAAGCGAAGCACCCCTCCTTTCCCTATCACGCTGAACAATCACAGCGATGTGTATACCAAATCACACTGTGTCACGCGTTATAAGTCATTGGTAAATTGGAAAGTAAACTGGAAATATGTTTTAAACATGTCTCTTCATATCTTTATCTTTGCACACCCTTGTATCACTTGCGGAGCACTATTTTGGCAAATTGGCCATCATATGCATGTATATTATGTATGACCTTGATGACATCATGTACCTTAAAGGAAATTTTCGCCTGAATTTAATCTCGCGGATAGAAAAAAGTGTATACTTTGCGGGAATTTAATTTCGCGGATAGTGTTATAATGTAAATATTTTTGTTAAAGGAAATAAGGAGAGAGAAAATAATATATATGCTTTAATTTGAACAACTTTTCTTAAAAATATGAAAATACTGCATATATATACATACTACAGATTTTTTTATAATTACAACAACAAACTCCCTTTAAAAAAAATAAAAATACAAAAATTTATAAAACGTTTGCGGTAATTTAATTTCGCGGATGAGAAATTTACGAAATTTTCGCAGCAAAAGTCCGCGAAATCCGCGAAAATTTCTTCCTTTAAGGTATGTAAGACAGTACATCCATATATGTAAAGACATTATATATGTCCTAGGTATTAACAGCATGCCAATAAGATATATTGCATTTATTTGAACATTTTATAATGGACGAAAAATTATTGAATCGTTCATTATAGATAGAGGTGGGTGTGAGGATAGTATTTACAACATAGGTCTTGTTTTTGACAGACAATTCAAATTCCATATTTGCGCTATTATACTGAAGTTTTATAGATACCGTTTCAAAAAATATAACCAATAAGCGCCATGCGCTTGGGGATCGGTGGCTTTGATGTCTATGGGTCGTGACATGACAGATGGAGAGACATCTTGATTTATTCATGGTAATGTCTGTCATATATTTTCACCAACTTGAAACTGATACAGGTATTGGAAGATCTACAAGATATCAACAATCGAGAACGAATCTCATGGCATCACTACCAGACTGAAGAGTTGAAGAGTTGGTCCAATAATTACATTTTGACGGCACCAATTTAATAAGTTATCAAGTACAGAGATCTCAAAAGGAATAATTAGGTACGTTTTGAAAGAAGGTGGAGGAGAGCAAACGTGATGACATCACCAAAGCTTTTGGCCTGTGTCATAAATTCACCAAAGAATGTGGGAGTTTATTGCATTTAAATGACAATGACTCATCTGATCTTACAAACGTTAAGCTTATATGGTTACTGGAAATTCTACTTGGAGGAAAGACTGCGTGGATGTAATGACGATACTGAAGAGTGTAGGCAGTAAGTACATTTTGATGATAATGCTTTAATTTTATTTAATGGAAGTACAACTTACATCATTACATTACATCGCACCCTATTCTTGACGTCTCTAATTCTCAAAATCTTCCGTGCAGGAAGGAGATATAATGAATTCACTGATAGATGCCGTTGGCAAGTAAAGATTTTTTACCTTTTAATGTTTACAAAGTTTCAAGCCTCCCGGAAACTGTAGGGCACATTTACGAGAAAACTTATGTGTAAGGAGTGGATGGCAGATGTCACCCAAATTTTGCGGTTGATAATTGCATTAAAACGACAAATATTGATTGGCATATCATACCAAGTATTAAGTCTGTATATGTGTTTATGACGGAGGTTCGCAGGGGAGACAAGTGTTCATAGCGTCAATGAAGGAAATGGCCAGTAACTACATTTTGTGGATAATGACTCGGTGTTTTATCACGGGAATTGAAAAGTTTATTTTGAAAAAGAAAGGTCTCTGTAGAATAGAATTAATGCCATGACATAATCAGAGGGTGCCCAGTTTCCAGGACTCACGAGAACTGTGAGGTACATTTCTGTAAAGCAAACATGGAACAGCGATTACGGTTACAATAGAAAACTTAGGACGCAGACGACGACAGTTGCATGCCGAAATCAAACAACGGTTCCCTCTAAGAGGCATCTATCAAAGAAGAAGATAAAATAAAATAATTATAGATGCCAGAAAAACAAAATAACTTTATAAAAACCTACCCAATTGATATAGAATGGAAGTGAACTATAATGCACGATTTACTTGAGTTAATGACAAGTTTTTCCGTCAATTCTGTTGAGCAATAATGTCACAAAATTTTTTTTTAATAAGTTTGGTCCCCATTTTAAGATGTGGTCATCTCGATATCATTCGAGAAATATTCGAGGTTGGAGGTTAGTTATGAGAGAGGGAGGGGAGTAGAGGTGTTGTAGGGAACGTTTGTTCCATGCTATTTTAATGTTTGTTTATTGCCTTGTTTGTTTGTTTGTTTGTTTTTTTGTTAAGCCAATAATATTAATTTTTTTTCTGTTATTTAATATAGTATATTTCCTTGTTGTCGAATAGTTGTGTCGGTGGTTTTTGTTTCTTGCAGAACTTTTCGGAAATTGTCTAAAATTCATTTTTTATTTTTTTACAGAAATGCATTTCAGATTAAAGTATTTGGAAAAATATATATATTAAAGATTTCAATCGTTTTCATGAAAAACCTTGTATTTTTCAAGCATGCGTGAACGATACCATATATATCCTTGAAAGTTTCAACGTAGGAATCATTTTTGAGAATTAAATAATAGTTTCAATGTAGCTATCCGAAAGTAAAGAAGAATTCCAATTAATGTTATTCAACACTGCAATAGCTTTACAAATAATGTTTTGCTACTCAAAAGACATTTGCACTGCAACTAGGAAGTATACAGTATGTTATTTTTGTTGTTTAGTCTCAAAACACACGCCTATTATAACAGTTATAAATAAATATAACATGTGTATTATAACAGTTATAAAATAAATGTAACATGTGCATTATAACGGTAAGATGTGTCGGTAGTTTCAGGATATTATTTCACTAGTTTTACTTTTATTTTGTATATTTTATTTTCATTGTACACTCTGTAA
>JANTOQ010289692.1:0-12958 GCA_027564595.1 Bythotiara depressa | reverse complement strand
TAAAGGTAAGTGAACATTTTCTTGTGTTTTATTTTTGTTTCTAATGTTAACCCTATTTAGCCTAGGGGGTGGGGCGGAATCCGCCCCCTCCTCTCGCTTTTTTAAAAATAATTTTTGAACCACTGGTGCAAATGGGCTGAAATTTGGTGACTTTTCCTAAAATTTATTTGGAAAGAAGCGATGAAAAAATTTTAGTGTTTGGAATAACGATTCTTCCGTTGGGATTAGATCCTCAGCAGGTGGTCCAAAAATATGTCATGATATTATATATGGTTGGAAAGATAATTTTGTTTAGAAATCAGAAATAGTAGTCAAATAAGCTAATTCAATTTAATAAAACACCCCAGGCTTATTTTAGAACATTTAAAGTCGGTTTCAAATTTCTTGGTGACAAATAGGCACAAATGTGTTTGATGACGTCATCAGCACCGTGATGACGTCATCCAAATAATTTTTTGATCAAAAGTTTTGTATTGGCCCCAAGTATTTATGTGCTAAAAAAAGCCTTGGCTGGATAGGGTTAAAGTGGAGTATATATATATTTATAATATAATATACAGTATTCTATATTTATTTTATAGAGAACGATATTAAAAGTAAAGTACGAAAAACGTTGAAAACAAATGTTTCGTGATAAAGAAGGACAACGACTAGGGAAAAACACGAATAATGTTTATTTGTAGTGGTGTAGAAGGAACCGATTTAATCAAGTATATAGATAGTAGTTATTATATTATGCCTTAGAGAAAATGTGTAAAAAGACATGTGTTATTTCATTTCATTTCGAAATTTGAAAAACGTAAAAAAAATGAACTTGTTTTTATGATACATTACTTATTAAGAATAGCTGTAGTTCTAATAATGGTATGATGTTAAAATCTTGAACATACAACTTTTTACGAAGCAACAGATTTTCAAATCCGTCTGATAAAAATCAAACGTGAGACGTGAGAAAGGTATATTTAACGTGCTTATAAATGTTGTTGTATATTGGCTTGTTTCTTTCTATTTGTAGTCCGGAAGATGACCAAGGTTGCTCTAAAAGGATGCATGTACTAATAAGAGGAGCCTAATTTGTTTATATACTGTTGGGACTAATATTGCGATTTCTACACCCCTCTTTACTTTATAGTTGTTTTTTCGTACTATTTGACATCGCCTTTTCCTGGTCAGTCCACCATTTGATAAATGAATGTGTTTGTACAATGTAAATATTTTAGTTTATTCATGCTTGCTAATTTATTTACTTTTATTTATTTTTGTTTATTGTAATACAGTGTTATAATCTTGTGTGGATTTTACAGAAAAATTGTTAACATATTTAATTCATAGACACTAATTGAAAGTTTTAAATATATGCAACTGAATGTATTATCGGAATGTTAAAATTTACTCTATTGTGCTATATCTTTCTCTTGGTAACTTCTTAATAACATTAATAACGTCTTAATAACCTACGTTGGAACGATGTGGGTAATAATTCCTAATTAAACTTTTATATATGACATTTGCAATACGAAATTCTAGATAGAGCAGTTGTGGAATATTAAATTAAAATTATTTAAAACGTGAAAAACGGTTACAGCATTTGGCATTGCCGCACTATTCCATGGTTGGGAAATATGGTATGGACACATTTTTAAAAGTAGTGAAATACGTATTTCACTAGTTTCTCCATGACTGGTAATATCATATTACCATGTCATAAATAGGTAATACGAAGTTTCGAATATTGGAATCATTGGTAATACCATATCACACGTATTACCACTAGAGGAAATATGATATGTCTTCATATTTCCAAACGGGTAATATCATATTACAGATATGTATATATTTTGGAATTTGATGTTACCTCGCTGTCCATATGTGGAATATGACATGTCCTCATATTTCTAAAGGTAGTGAAATGGCTGTTTCAAAGTTTACCCAGAACGGGTAATACCATATTACCTGGAACAAGGAAATATGAGGAAATAAGGAATTTCCTCATATTTCCATGTATTTCTACGTATTTCCCCAAGTGAGGAAATGCGTAATTTCGTGCAGTGTGTAAACCTTCATAACGTCACAAAATTTTGTGCTAATTTAATTTCTGAGGCAAAGAATAAGTACTCTACTCGTCTAGGAGGTAAACTAAATAATCCACAGTTATGTCCTAAAGTATATTGGTCTATTCTTAACAAGTTTTTACATAAACAGCATGTTCCTCTAATACCACCCTTTTTAATTGAGAATACTTAGTAACATCCAGGAAAAAGATTCTTTATTTAACAACTTTTTTTCAAACCAATGTACATATTTCTAAAGGTTGTGAAATGGCTGTTTCAAAGTTTACCCAGAACGGGTAATACCATATTACCTGGAGCAAGGAAATATGAGGAAATAAGGAATTTCCTCATATTTCCATGTATTTCTACGTATTTCCCCAAGTGAGGAAATGCGTAATTTCGTGCAGTGTGTAAACCTTCATAACGTCACAAAATTTTGTGCTAATTTAATTTCTGAGGCAAAGAATAAGTACTCTACTCGTCATTATTTATCCAGATCAATAGAAGAAGGCTAACGTTGTTCCAGTGTATAAAACAATAGTTAAAATTTGTTGTGAAACTACAGGACAATATCTTTATTACCTATCTGTGGTATGATTTCTGAAACATACATTTTTGATACACTTTATACTTATTTCGAATTTAATAATATTTTTTCCTCTTGCCAATCTGGTTTCCGTAGAAATAATTATTGTACTTCACAGCTGTTGTCTATAACGCATGATATATTTTCCAATTTTGATGCATGTCCTTCTCCTGAGACTCGTGGTGTAGTTTTAGATATATCTAAGGCATTCGATAAAGTCTGGCATGAAGGTTTAGTACCTACATTTCAATCTTATGGTGTCGAAGGCGAAGCCTTAATTCTTATTAAAGATTTTTTGACAAATAGAATGCAAAGAGTTGTCCTTAATGACCAGACGTCATCTTGGAAAGATATTCTGGCAGTTGTACCCCAGGGATCAATTCTGGGTCCATTATTTTTCCTTATATGTATTAATGATATTGCTGATGGACTGCAATCTAATGTTAAAATATTTGCTGATGATACTTGTCTTTTTCAAGTCATGTCTGATTATAACATTTCATCTAATATTCTAAAGAATGATTTGAGATTAGTAGCTGAATGGGCTTATAACTGAAAAATGTCATTCAATCCAGATCCTTCTAAGCAAGCTGAAGAAATATTATTTTCTACAAAAAAAGGAAATATTAACCCACCTTTACTAACCTTAAATAATAGCAATGTTTCTCTCCAAGATTCACATAAACACCTAGGCATGATATTAGAAAAAAAGCTTAACTTCGATCATCACTTGAAGGAAAAAATTTCCAAAGCCAATAAATGCATAGGGTTAATTAACATTTACAAATAATTTGTTAGGCCGCATCAAGATTATAGTGATATCATCTATGATAATCCATCTAATGATTCATTTTGCAGCAGAATTGAATCTGTCCAATACAATGCTTCGGTAGCAATTTCAGGGGCCATATTTGGTACAAGACGTGAAAATCTTTATAGTGAGCTTGGTTTTGAAAGTTTAAGCGATATAACTCCTTCTGTAGAATATTATGTTTTTACTACAAAATTACAAATAACACAACTCCTATATATTTAAATAATTTATTACCGACAACTAGGACTTATTTTATAACTTTCGCTCTGTTAGATCTTTCAATTCCACAGCATCTAGAACAAATCATTTAAAAGCTTCTTTTTTTCCTCATTGTGCCATTGCTTGGGAACAGCTAGATCCTACTATTAAAAACTGCTCTTCACCTATGTCATTCACAAAATCTTTCTTAAAATTTATAAGACCCTCTGCAGCACCTGTTCACTGTATTCAACACCCTGATGGACTTAAATTACTAACTAGAGTGCAGTTAGGTCTCAGTCACCTTAGGGAGCACAAATTCCGACATAATTGCCTTAATACAATAAACCCAATATGCTTATGCGGAACTAACTCACTTGAAACTAACGAACATTTCCTTTTGCGCTTCCCTATCTTTTCTATCCAACGTTCTCTACTGTTTGACAACCTGCGTGCTAATGCTATATCTATTTTCCCTCTAAATTGTTCTTTAATTGTGCAAATTCTGCTTTATGGTAGTGATAACTACAAAAGCAATATAAACAAGATTATTCTCCCTAGTGTAATAAATTTTATACTAAGCTCCAAACGGTTTGAGGGATCTCTTCTGTGAAAATAAAGTTATTTCTTCAAATGTCCTGTTTTAATTTAAACAGGTTACTTTATATTTATTACTCTTTTATATGGTACTGGGGAATGGTCTTTGGCGATATCACTCCGGTGCCTTGCAGAGATCATTTCCTTTCTTCTTGTCTTGTCCAGACTTTATCGAATGCCTTAGATATATCTAAAACTACACCAGGAGTCTCAGGAGAAGGACATGCATCAAAAATGGAAAATATATCATGCCTTATAGACAAGAGCTGTGAAATACAAGAATCATTTCTACGGAAACCAGATTGGCATGAGGAAAACATATTATTAAATCCGAATTAAGTATAAAGTGTATCAAAAATGCATTTTTCAGAAATCATACCACAGATAGGTAATAAAGATGTTGTCCTGTAGTTTCTCTACAAATTTTTACTATTACCTTTGTTCTGGTCTTGTTTTGTCTTTTTTTCTATGCATATGTTTTATATTTTTAATTTATATTTTGTTTATTCAAGGTTTGTTAACGTTGTAATTTTATTATGTAATGTTTATAGGAAAAAAAAAAATTATTTTCTCTCAGATTGATTCATGATTGATTAATTATGATAATTGTACTTGCAAATATTTGAATAAATTAGTTAGATTGTTAGAAACTGTAACGGGCTTTTATAGCAACAAATATATGACATACCGGTTGGATCTCCAAAGATCTCTGTCTCTACTGTTTCTTCCGCATCCTCCGCATCCTCTGCATCCTCCGATGTCTTAACTTGTGCTAACGGGAAATTCAGAGTAAATGTTACCAACATACCAAGAACCGTAAAACAACGTATCATCTTGAATCCTTCTTTCTGTTAGAATCGTGTTATGATTCACGCTACACGCCTAAATAGTAAACTTTATACAGTACAAGTACAGTAGTTGTTAATTTGCGCACACGCGCGGGCTCAGCATAAATAAATAGGATGTAGATGTATACCGAATTTGTTACTATCTAGTAAAAGTTATTACCACATTGTGCACAGGTGTGTAGATTGCCATGAATAATATGTGGTAAACTTCAGTATTTTAAGAAACTGTACGGTGTCCGAAGGCTGCCACAAGAAAAAAGTCACGACAATAACAAAAATGTTTAAAATAGATTTTACAGATTTATTTTTATAAGAAAAGGTTTTCAGTTTCTTGAAATACATAACCTACAGTCTAGAGCACAGTATCACAATGTAGTGCATTGAACTACTCCAATGCGACAGTATTTATTTAAGGAATAATATGGTATTTATATCAGTGCTGACGATTGGATAGGATAAAGATTAATTTATTTCAATTTACACAGCGGAAAATGTTTTGCGGAAAGGAAAACTTTCCGCGGACCGCATGCGCAGTATAATTTTTTTTAAGCGACCCACGGAAATATTTATTTTCCGTCCTTTCTGTGGACACGTTTTGAAAGTTGAAACTATTCGAACTTTTTTCCGTTGTCCATGCTGAAAGCTTGTGGAAAAGCCAATCAGTAATCAGTATTTATTTAAACAAGGCAGGTTGGGAGAATTCTCTCCTCCTTATTGATTAAATAAAGTACAATCACAGCTTCGCAAAAACAAGATGAACGGAGAGAGAGAGTTTGAAAAAATAGAATCATGCCAATAGCAATTACACAGCCATGGAAGAACTTGTACAGAATGTGGTGCGAGTCCTTCGTTTATGAATCCTGGTCGAGGACCAACACTACGACCACTATAATCAATAAAAACAATATCATATGAGGACATTAGCGAAGATCACAGTGATTGTAGTTGTGCTGAACCATGTAGTTAAAACTTAAGCAGCAATGATTTTAAATCTCATAACTGAAGTCCGAAGGAACCATAGTTGTAAGAGTGGAAGGATACATCCAATAAAAAAGATCTTTGAAAAAACCTAGCCACAAAAAACAAATTTATATGTATTTATATGTCTTTTGCTCATCTATGAAATTTTTTAATGCTTTAAATCTACGAAAGGATCTTGTATTGATCTTATACTATCAAATCAACATATATCGTTACAACATACTTCTATCATAGAAACTGGTCTTAGTGATTTTTATTATTTGGTATACACTATGTTGAAGTCTACCTATGTAAAACTACCACCTCTTAAAATCAAAAATGTCCGTGAGGAACCTTTTTTAAATGATTTGAATAATTCTATATGTGATATTAACGGTAATTATTCTGTGTCACAACGTAATTTTGAAAGTATATTAGAATATCACGCACCTTTTAAAGAGAAGACTATCCGTGGTAATAACAAACCCCACGTGACTAAAGTACTTAGAAAAGCTATAATGAAACGCTCAAAATTGAAAAAGAAAGCCCAAAAGAGTAAACTACCTCATGATATTATTCTCTTTAAAAAGCAGCGAAACTTTGTAGTCCGTATAAATAGGCAAGAAAAAAAATCACACTTTCAAAATCGCCAAACTAAAGATAAAATTTGTAAAGATTCTTGGCAATATTGCCAACTTTATTTTACAGATAAGAAGATAGATTTTAAAGACAGAGTTATGCTAACGGAAAATGATAAGTTAGTTTCAAATGATAGAGATATTGCCACAATATTTCATACATATTATACGAACATTATTAGTACATTAGATATATATCGTTGGGAACCTCCCTGTCCAATTATACGCTCTGATCCTATCCTCGGGGCCATCTATAAACTTGAGTCGCATCCAAGCATCTTGAATATTAAGAGAATGATTGGACAGTCAGCTCCTTGTTTTGCTTTTAAACAAGTATCACCAGATGAAGTTTATAAATGCATAAATAGTTTGGACACTACTAAAGGTACAAGTGGTAATATCCCTACAAAGATATTAAAATTAGCTAAAACTGTAACATACATACCTTTAGCTAATTGCAATAATAAAGTTTATATGATGGTATATTTCCAAACGAATTATTAAAAGTTGCACATATTGTGCCAACTCACAAAAAGGAGATTCTTTGGAAAAAACAAATTACAGACCAATAAGCATAGTACCTAATATTACCAAGATTTTTGAAAAAACGTTGTTTGATCAAATATCATGTTTTTCTTGAAGATTTTCTCTCATCAAAACCTTGTGGTTTTAGAAAGAGATATTCTACTCAGCATGCTTTATTTAACCTAATACAAAACTGGCAGAAATGTTTAGACAATGCTGGAATTAGTGAACTCCTAGAAGTAATTCTCAATATTCATTAAGGGCCCCCCTCCCCCCCCCCCCGCCCCCTCCTAATTTTTATTTTTTAAATTAATAGACTGATAGGGTTTAGGTTAAGGTTAGTAGCATATAAAATAATGAACCAAAAAATGTAAAACAAAATTCTAAATGCTAACCGGTTACCATGGTAACCAGGACAAATCGTAAAAACGTGTGTTTACGCCGGCCAAAAAATCTCAAGATACACTAATAATTACTCGATAATTTTTTAAGAGTTGTTTATATGAGGTATAACTATGATTTAAACGGAAAGGATTGTTCCTAATGTACCAGGAAATTCTTATATGGAAGGTCAAATGTCATGAACAAAATTCATTGCGGTTTCTCTGGCATAAATAACTAAAAATTAAAAAAATAACATTTTGCTCCGTTCTAATCACAATGTATATAGCAATGAACAACTCCTGAAAATTTCAATTACAAATCTTGACCTGTCTTAGAGATATTTGGCCTTCGTGCAAAAAATCTTATTCTGAGAAAGAGGGCAAAAACAAAACAAATTAACAAAATACCAAGTAAATATCAGTATAAAAAGTTTAAAACACATTAAAATATACACCAAATCATTAAAATCCACATGTTTAAATGCTCGTTCTTTACTTTCATTTCATTTTCCCCCAATTTTTAGTCCATAAAATATGTCGTCTCGCTTTATTTCGTCTATATATATTAAGCATAGCAAAGTCATTTAGAATGTTTAACTGTATACAGCCTCTTAATGTATAAACTCTGAGTATCATATTTACAGCATTTTGTTGTATGGTACCATAATTCCCCACTACGAATATAAATAGAGCCAAAGTCTCGTGTCAATTAACACAAATCATTTTCTTTGCCATGTGCCGTCAAACATAACACCAGTAAATTAATAACATTATTACCCGAAACAAATTAAATTTCGTCCGCTGAAGACAGTTTCTTCTATAGCGGCAAATATTTTTGCGATAGCTTTATCATGATTCATCTGTTTTATTTGTTTAGGAATATTCATAATAGAAGTAAACTTCTGAAAATAAGGAGGAATTCGACAATCTCGATACCAGAATGACTACAATATAATATGGACATAAATATAAACTGTATGTGGATTAAAATCAAATCCACTTCCTACCATGACATTGATGATGTATGGAATTCATTCACGTATATATATATATATATACAAATCAACGTTTAATAAATGATACTAATCCTTGTTTCTTTGAAAGTGTATCGCTAAGGGACTGAGTTGAATGTACACATGCTGGGCACAAGCGCATACAAACTGGTGGTAGCTATCAAATAAAACTCTATAGCTAGCTACCTCTAGTTATCTTTATTATTATATTATATTATATTATCTCTTTCTTTGGGTGTTGAGGCTTCCTCAAAAAGTGTTGAAGTTTTTGTGATGATAACAGATGTTGTGGAGAAGTCGATTTCATATTTGCTAATGCAGAATATTATTTACAGACGTTGATTCGTTATTTAGCTAGCTACATTATTTACCAGACAGCAACTAGCCAAGAACATTATTTGAGCTAGCTAAAAAAAGAGCTAGCTAGCTAGCTAACTGGAACATTCTCGACATTTGTAACGGGTTTTACATCTGATTTCTATCTATTAAATCCTCTCCTCTTCTTATACACATTTATTCTTTGTTTGACACAGCAATCTTTACCCATGTTTAAACTTTCTGTTTGTTGATGATGTCTACAGTTCGAAGCTGATTATAGACAAATAAATTCTCTATGACTTCCAGCTAATGACTTAACCGAAAAAGCAAAGTAGATATATAGATGTGAAGCGAAAAATAACGCCCAACCTCGCACTCAGGATCTTTTGGGGCCAGGTTGGAAAGGTTGTATCTCTATTGCTATGCACGTTGCTAAGGAAGAGAACTCTGGCAATCAGTAAAAAAATGTCAATATTTAGAAAACTATAGCTTTATAACGAAAACCGTTTTCAAATTCGAAATCAGCGATAACTTTTGAGTTAGAATCACCATGAATATTTAGGGGGGGCTGTTAGCCCTTAAAGATCTCATTTATTCCGTACTCCAAACAGATATATGTAATTTTGCTGACGATACAACTTTATATGCTTGCGAACATTCGTTAGATAATGCCTTACACAAATTAAAAATTGAAAATTATCGTGTCATTAATTGGTTTAAAATTAACGACATGGTTGCGAATCCAGAATCAACTCATATTTCTAGGTACAGATATTGAACAAATATGTATTAAAGTAAATAATATAATAATTGAAAGTACAAATGAAGTAAAACTAATACGAACTTCCATAGACAAAAATTTAAATTTTGTTACACACATATATAATATTTGCACTTTAGCCAATAAACGGACGAAAGCCCTTATGCAAATAATGAATTATATCAGCATAGAACATGCAAAGTTCTTAGCTGATGCTTTCATAACGTCTGATTTTCGATATTGTGTGTTAATGTGGATGTTTTGTGGCAAGGTTAGCAATAGTCTTATAGATAAAGTCCACAAACGTGCTTTACGTACTGTGTATAATTGTTATAACCTGGAGTTTAATGACCTACTGTCTATAGACAATAGTGTTCCTATCCATACACGAAATGTGCAGTTATTAATGTGTGAGGTTTTTAAATCTGTTCACAATCAAAACCCTGACTTTATGTGGAATTTATTTTTAGAAAAAAATATTCCATATTCCTTTAGAAAAGGTAAATCACTGCAACTCCCTGTAACTAGGACTTACCTAAATTCTAAATTCTTTGCTCTTTAGAGCTAGTTATATATGGAATTATATTACATTGTTTTATAAAGGTTCAGAGGCAGTTGACGATTTTAAAGAAAAAATCAAGGATTGACGTGCTGAAGCATGCACTTGTAAAATCTGTCGGCTATAACACTGTCTGTGATCGCTTACTTTTACTTTTATTTTATTTTATTTGAATGATTTTATTGATTTGTTTGTTGGTTTGAATTAGTTTGTGATGATATTTGACAAACTATTGTAACTTCATTAAAAAATAAAATACATTACATTACATATCATAAGGTAATACAAAAGCTTTTAGAAACCGAGAAGGGATGTCATTGTTTATATAGACTAGATGTCCACCACTTGTAGCAGTGACATCCTTTCTATAATGTTTTATAAATCCAGGGGAATAATAAATTGGCTTACTGGTAATGAATCATTTTAGCACGTCTTAACTAGTTGTCAACAAACCAAATTAGCGACATCGAGTTATTTAACTCGAAATAGGTTTTGGTCAATTTGTCCATCGAATTGACATTTTTTAAAAAACCAATACATTTGATCGAGTTAGCGGGATTTTTGTAAGTCGAGATGTTTGTCAACGCTACATTTCTCAAATTAATCATTTTTTTTAACAGGATATTTTTTTAACGCTACATTTTTGGAGTAACGAAATTTTGCTAAATCGATATTTTTGTATATAGTCTAAGTCGAGCATTTGTTTTTTCCAATTACGAGATTTTAAATATGCACTCGAGATTGCTTTAGTTATTTGGGATTTTCTTTTAACGATGACATTCTTTTAACATTGTTGTATGGGCAGTTATTATTGGCAGACTTTTTCTATGTCATGCTGTGCATTCGGTAGCAAAGCATACGCACAATGGTATTACTTATACCCAAAAGTCTGTATTGCAGAAATAAACAAAAATTATTACATGCAACAACATTTCGCTGCACACTTTTTAAAAATAAATTTTCGTGCCAGGCTGCATTTCGTCTACCAACTGTCTTGCCTATAATTAACCGACACATGCGCAGTTACATCCTCTGATCAAATTAAAGCAAAAGAAACACGTGCTGTCTAGTTTCAGTTTCGTTGAGAAAACCATCCTGAAAAAATGTGTGTATTTTTTGAAAATATATTTTCAAAGTATCAATGCGGTTTTGGGAAAGGATTTAGTGCATATCATTGTCTTATAGCTATGCTTAACAGCTTTTATTGGATTCTGGATGATGGTAGGGATTATGAAGCTCTACTTACGGACCTGTCAAAAGCTTTTTATTGTCTGCCGTATTTTTCTTTTATTTATTAAAAGTTGACAAATCAGAGTAATAGATACATAATAATCTAAATACATAACACATAAAAAATTTATTTTTTACATATTATTATGATATGTTGCTGATTGGCTTAATAATTCACATTGAAAAAGGTCATCGATTGATATGTAAAACGCATCACTTCGAGTAATACAGTCGCCACGTCGAGTATACAGTATGTTCAGATATAGAATAAACAACATTTAAGAAGAAGAGTACAGTAAAATGTTTAATGCTGTTGGATTTATTTTCGTTTGAAATATATCATTGTTTCTCACAACATGCCCTCATTTTCACTTTGTTAGGAGTATGACTTGATATTTATTTTTCAATAGTACAATAAATTGCATTGTGCGGACATCTGGCGCCTTCCAGGGAAAAATGTCAACTGCCTCATTTTGTTTTTAATTAAGTTTAAAAGGTCAAAACAATACGATTTGCGGCTGTTGAAGGCGATCTAAGAAGGGAAATTTTCTTCGGCGACATTTATTTAGGAGTCACTATACAATTTGTCAGCAGTCACACGATTTTCTACATGCGCGCCAGCAAAGGAGTTCAAAATTCACTTATTTTGATCGAAATCCATGTAATTACAAATCCTTGCGAGTGCATTTAGTTTTTGACTAGCCTTTTTTAGATATATGTAAGTCAAAGCTGAATTTGTTATCAATGGTTATTCCTAGTAGTTGTTCAGAGGAGCTGTTAGTAATTATCGTTTTGTTTAAATAAATTGTGATAGGATCTGTAACACTTAGTAAAATATGACATTTTTCAGGATTCGCTTTCATGGCATTATTCCCAAATCAATCAAATAGATATAAGGATACATTTTCAAGCTTAAGAATAATTTACTCTATGGTTTTATCACATGTGTAAGGAGTGGTTTCATCGGCATAATTAATGAAATCCGTATCAAATATTATGAGAAATAAGTCTGTTTGATTTGCATGATTTCGAATTATAGGAGTTCGAATTACATGAGTTCCACTGTATATATAAGAGATAGTACTTAGAGCTACTCCTGTGCTCTTTAAGAACAATTTTTATGTTCCTAAGAGAACAACCGCGTGCCCTAGTTTTGCTCATTCTTTTCGACATCCATATTTATGGAACAGTTTTTTGGATGAAAAAACGAAAAAAAGTAAACTAATTTCCTGTATAGATATAACTTTTTATTGGCATGTTCAATTTCTTTGAAACTTTGTTACTTTTAACGGTTTTTTATTACCTTCACATTGGTACAATTCATTTATTACAACAATATTTTCCGGTGGTAATTTCGACCTGGTAACCAGGGTGTCAAACAATAATTGATTTTTTTTTTTTTTTTCGTTATAAATTAGTTTTTTGTTGGTTTTAGGTTATGGTGTATTGTAAAGTGTAAAAACATTGTTGTAAATTGT